>CAEGAF010092848.1:0-33901 GCA_903067075.1 Micropoecilia bifurca | reverse complement strand
CACACACACACACACACACACACACACACACACACACACACACACACACACACACACACACACACACACACTTGTGTACACATTCCCACCTCCTGGAAACACCAAGCACATTGTGGTCCACGTTGCAGGCAATCTGCGCAAGAGGTGACGCTGGGCGACCAACACGCTCTGGTTCCTGCGGATAGACGGAAACAAAAAGGAGCAGGGAAGAATCTGCGATTAGCATATGAAGGAAACGTGTGAGTCAATACTCATTAGTCATGCGGCGAAATCTGTTAAGGATCTCATATCCACTCGTGATGAGGGGAGAACCACTCGGCATCTCGCGTCGAGCCATTCAGCACAAATTAGCAAGTGCACAGCAGTGTGGGAACAGGTGCCGGAGTTGTTGGAGTGGTTCCCACACACTCACACAGAGTAACTTTAGGCAGTGTTTTAAAGAAAACGAGAAAGAAAGAAGAGAGAAAGAAAGCAGGCATGTTGGAATAGAGAGCGATGAAAGGCAGACCATTCACCTCATCATTCCTGTAGTGGGGTTAATGATTTATTAGAGTAATTTACCGGCTAAAATCCAATTTCCCGAAGCCATTTCTTTTAGTTGCAGAGCCGTAATGTGGGACAGAGAAAGAATGTGGGTCCGAGCATCACTAGCAGACCCATTAACAGGCTCTGACCCAATTAGGCACTTTGACCGCAATTAAACCCCCTTCAATGATTTAGCTATTCATCCAAAATGATGGATGGCTAAGGGAAGCAGATCAGACTTTTCCTGGCCGATACGTTTCTTTAATGTCTAATTTGGAAGTTGCTTTTCTTTTTATTTTAACAACTGCAACGACCTAAATTTCTGGCGGACTTTTGTTTGCGCACCTTTAGCTGATGTGATTGTTGCAGCTAAGAGTTTGGGGTTTTCCTCTCCGGTACCCTTCAGCAGGCGAAATACGTCTATGGAGGCCAAAGGATTTTGGCTGATAGTCCATTTTTTGTAACAAAATCTGACCCGCCCATTTTTTTTTCCTACGTATGTTCAAGTGGTTTTTGTTTTTTTTCTTTTAGTGTGTAGAGTTTGACATGGTCAGCTCCCACAGTCAGAACTGAAATAAACTGTACTAACAGTTTGAGCATCCAGCAGTGTACCTGTCACCTATTTTGAAGTATATTTTTATTCTTAAACAAGTACATTTAATTTATTTAGACAGACTTGGCCCAGTCAATTCAGAAATGGACAGTAATTGCTGGAGTTTCCCATCTGCTGGCTATTTGCTGCCATTATCTTTATGTTCTCTTCTAGTTGTTTTTTTTCCACAGAAGATTTTCTCTTATCATATCTCTGTAGAGCCATTAAAGCTTCCATTAACTATGTTAACCATAGATAGTACTTCTACATCAGCTTTACTCTGTGTTTATCTGTGTTTCTCTCCGGTATGTAAAGTTACTCTATGTCCTCTCTTTGTGTTCAACACAGACACAACACAGAATCGGCACTGCTAAGCGTTTCTTTTACTGTGTCTGTTGTCTCCACTCAACACCTAGTCTCTCAGTCAGGGCAGAAGCTTAGCTGCTTGATTTTGAATCTGACTCTGCAGGATGTTTCTTCCCTTTAAAAGGAGCTTCTTCCTTTCCACTCTCACCAGGTGCTTGCTCAGCATAAAGGAGTCCGGTGGATACTCGGTTGGGTTTTTATTTAAATTCAACTTGAGCTTAGTTTTTTTGCTAACTTGTATCTTTACACATTTTAAGGGTTCTCTGTTTAATCCTGATATTTTTTTTATTTCATATTTTTGCTGTATTTCAGTATTAAGTTTGTATGCTCTGTTTCAGATTTCACAACTTGTCACATTATTTAAGCAACTGAATCTGATTGTACTGGACAATATTTAAGATCACATAATAAACTGGAAATTAACTTGACTCTGAGATCGCACTTGTAAGAATTTAACTTAGGCTGAACTGGATCCCATAAAGCAACATAGAAATGAGAAATTATGTAAAGTACCTTTAGCTTGTTTCCTTTGACCTACAAAACTGATTGGAATTTAATTCAACTGTGCTTAATTGACATCTTTAAGAGAGGAAAGCACTCCAATAAAAAAAAAGTTTCATCACTCCCCTACAGAGAAGACAGACTGAGTCCAAAACGGATGCTGTGCAGTGATTGCTTGAGATGACAGCAGTAATTGCTGTGATATTATGTAATTGGGTCTTAATGAGCCTCGACTCACCGCCGCTGGAAGCTTCTGCGCAGACAACGAACGCCACGCAGCAGAGCAGGAGGACACGCAGAGGACGGCTGCGTCGCCAGGAAGTCATCCTTCACACTGCGGGACGCCCGAGACTGCGAGAGGCTGAACCGCTACTGGAGGTGGAGGTGGGGGCGGACCGGGTGACACTGAGCTCCGTGCGTCCGCCGCCGCGCCAACGTTAGCCGGGACTGCCAGAGCGAGCCGCGGGACATTGTCTTTCACACACACTAACCTTCTAAACCCCGGAAAGGTATTTCCCAAACCCCGACTCAGACGAGCTTACGAGCGCCCTCCCCCCTCGGACCACGGGAGAAAGGTGGACCGCGGCGGCAGCTGCGGCTCAGGTCCCTCCATCTATTTCCCAGGTGTGCTGTCGACTTCTTGTCTCTCGGCTGCCCGGTGGACGTCTCAGTCCGCAGCGGGAGTGCGGGAGCCGGGGGGGGACGGACAAGGACAGCGAAGAAGCGCCGGTTCGTTCAGCTCAGCCGGCGCACTCCGACGTTGCTGACTGAACACATCACGCACTAAAATCCAGGAGCACGAGCGCGTTTTAACCGCTGCACTGACTGCCGCTGGCATGGCAACGCGTTTATTCCGAGAGGGGAGGGAGCAGAGATAGAGAGAGAGAGAGAGAGAGAGAGAGAGAGAGAGAGAGAGAGAGAGAGAGAGAGAGAGAGAGAGACGATTAAGTGCTTTCTACGAGGAGTTGTGATGCGGTGCATTCCAGAGTGAACCGTGGCCTTGGACTGAACGGTGGTGTTTATGCTACTTCTTAGGGGAGCCATTTAGCAGCACTGAGAGCTCCTGTGTTGGAGGGAGAGCCTAAAGCCCGGTGGGTGGATGAATGATGGAGGATGTAGCCAGAGCTCTTGCAGCGGGGTTCACAACCTGGAGTTCCAGGCAGAAGAGGTGGGGGTCTGTGTCTATTGTGCGGGGATTCCAATGACTCTGAGTAACCTCAACTCTTCAGCTCAGCTCCAGCCAAATACTCCCTGAAACAACAGAGCATTCGGAGGCAGAGCAAAACAGACAAGAGGACAATAGCTTGTCCGCCTCGTGGTATTATCGTGCTCCGCTCTTTTCTAAAGTATGCCAAACAAAACAGGCACAGCCAGCCGTAGACATAAGCGAGCTAATCATTACATTAGCCACCCTGATCCAAAACCAGCTGGGGTCTTCTGAGAGCTCAAGGAATGACTCAGGAGTCAGGTCTACAAATGCACATTTTCGCAGAAGTGACGCAATAAGCGACTGTACATTTATATTTAAAATGTTATACATACAGGCAGGGTGTGAAGACTTTTTTTTTTCTGAGTAAAACATTTGAGAGGCGTCTGGTTCTAGACCACAATCTCCACTGGAAACATACATTCACCACCAAGGGAAATTTATCCTGTTGTTGTATTTTCTTGTTTTTTCTGCAATTCTTGTTATTGTCTGAGAGTCACAACTCACCAGTTGTCTAAATAACTGGGGGGGAAAGCACAAAGCTTTAAATACCACATAATTTGTTCATAACTTATGCAGTCTGGAAGAGTCGGGCTTTGTTTTAAACGTGGAATGTCCTAATGACAAATTGAAGCAACGATTTTTCAAAACTGAGGTCTTAACAAATGGCAAAGACGAGGAAAGGTTGTTCACATGTTTTGAAGTAAAACATTCCCAGCATTAAAGTTGGGAAAATAAACAGGACCAGCCCACTAACGTCAGAATCGAAGATGGAAAATGGATGTTTCTCACCAACCCCAACCTCCAAATCCAATATGGCTGACAGCTGCAGTAGCGAACCCTGAATTAGAACTTATGTCAGTTTGTATCTCGTTCACGTGGCTGACAACCTGTCCAGGAAGTGCTGGAAATAGAAACGAGACCCTCCCAATAATACAAACACAAGTGTGTATATATACAATTGGGCCTAAGTGTATACCTAGGTGCTTTTAGTATTGGGTTGTAAAATGCTATTAGCTTGTATTGCAAATATTATGTCCATTGAGTACAAATAAAGGCAAAGGCTACAACATAATTACTGTAAGTTGTGTCTGATTGGGGTTCACACATCAAATTTTTGATTTAATTCTATACTGGCGAATTCTTGAAATATTCTATCAACTTTGAATAGTGTCTCAATGAAGCAAGTATCAGTGGACTTGATCTCCTGGTATTTTCTTTGGCTATTTGGGATCATTTCTCTTGGATAGAGCTACTTCATTCACCCCTCAGCCTTTATCTACCATGTTTGACCCCATCTGCCCCTCAGGAGTCTGGAACAGAGCCTAATACGCCTCTCCTCTCAATTATTCATTTGTCAAATGAGGATTACTTGGACGGGGGGCCTGAACACCTCCCTGTCCACGGTCCTACCAGTCACTCTCAATTATGATAATGAAGAAAACACACAGCACACTGTTTTCCCGAGTGTGTGAAAGATCCCTGTGAAATCCGCAGACCGTCTTTATCCGGATTCCAGACCAAGTTTTGTCCTCTTCTGGATGACGGAGGGAGAGGAGTGAGGGAGAGGGGGCCGTGGAGGGCAAAAATATGGATGCATTCTCTGCTGTGCACACTTGATAATGGACTCTCATGTAAACAGATCCCTTACCTCTGTCAATGCTGGTCAGTATCAGCATCCTAATGACAGCCGATGTAAACCTGACACAAAACACTCCTCCACTGTAATCACTCCTCTCCCCCCGTCCTCACCTCTTTTCACTCTGCCCCCCTCTTGTGTTTGTGTTAGCTGTTGGCTCGACTTTCCATCACGCTGGTCTGGTTTCATCGCTTTCCAACCACACATGCAAATACACACCCATACAAAAACATACATATGCGCCACAGTAGTTCTTACCCACTTTTCAACCAAACACCTGCCCGGGTTTTCTGCTCGCCCTCCCCCAAACCTCTCCTCAAAGCTCCCTCCCTCTCGGTGGATTTCAAGAGTCTCGACCTCTCTTTGGACTCCCATTCTTTAGCTAAACCGATGTGGGGACAAAGCGGGGGTCAGAGGTAAAACATGACCTTAACCCAAACACAGATGAAATCTAACAACTGCAAGCACGCACAGTGACTTTAACATTCCACAGTTGTTTTATGCGAATGTAATTTTAAAGAAGGGCATTTTCTCTGTGATTCAGATGCAGACGTAGAAATCTTGGTTCCCCTGCTGTGGCAAATGTCAATATGTGTTGAAATCCCCTTTGAAAATCAAAATATCATCTCCCTCCCACTCTTTACCACGAAGCCTATTTTATTTCAGTCTAGATTTGTGTCACCTGAGGGGGAGAGCCTCAAATGGCGTTCTTTTGCATGTCAGAGGTTTCCGTCGGTGGAAACCGAACACAGAACTGAGATCTTAAACAACGTACCAATCAGCCCCATTAGCTCATCTGAGCCTTTTTTTGGACTCCGTGTGCCTTCCTACCAAGTTTCAGGTAGGAGATAGAAAATCGGATTGAGCTGATAAATGATTTCCGGCACCCAAGCCAAAAAGTGCCTGTTTATTAATCTGGTATGCACTTAGAGTTAAATTAAATTTCACTTCAGTTTATTTACTTATAGCTAATTTGCAACAAATATCGCCTCAAGGCACTTTGTACAATCTTTTCAATTCTAACGGATATCAAGCGTTATAGTAAGAGCAGTTAATTACTCAGAGTAGTTTCAATAGCTTCTATCTAAATTCATTCTTAATTTTAAAGCAAAAATGTGCTAATAAGCTGCAATTTTTTAAGTATCATGATTTATTTACAATAGTAAAATATTTGATTGGGGAAGTTAATAAAATGCAATTTGAGGAGCCCGTACTTTTCTAAATGAAAGCAACTAATGTTGCCACTATTGGGCAATTTGCTGTAGTCATAACATTGCTGCAGTAACTCAGTGTCCTTGTATTTGCCTGTGTGACTTGTTGTGCTGCAGTATCTGCTGCTTTCCTCAATTGCTTTGTTTTTGTTTTGATTTTAGGAATATTTTTAGTCCACCCTTCACTCGTCATGTGGCGCCTTTGTCATCTGCATGTCTGTTTTGGGATCATGCAGATGCATCAATTTCCATATTAAATTCATAATATCTGCTGACCCTTGCTTTTGGATGCTGCATCTGCAAAACATAAACATGATTCAAACAAATGTTCTCACTGAGACGTGAGAACATTTCAGTGAGAACATTGTGTGCATATCTCAGAGAGTATACACACAATACCCTTTACATTAATTGACATTAATTGACTGAGCTAATCATATATTTAAAAAAAGATTTCAAAGGTGTCTTTGTTGCACTGAGAAATAGAATCATGCTGAAAATGTCCCACAGTTGTAAACTGTGCATTGAAGTTTCTGATAAATGTCACTTCAAAAAGTATTAATACAAGCTGATGGTCTGATAAAGAACAAAACAATAAAAATTAATTGTAAAAAATCCCCCTGTAAACTCAGCGGTAACGTTTGCATGAGAATTTCTTCTTGCTTGAACTACTGAAAACAGTAACAACCACAGTGACTTGTGACTGCTTTGTCCATGTAGTGGCAATGTATAAAACCACTTCATGTTCCGTTTTTTTTCACTTTCGTCAATAGTTTATGGCATGGCGATTTTTTTACAACAGCATGAGGTTTCAGTTATAAGAATTTGAACATACGACGATCCGCCAGGGAATTAACCTACTGCTATTGTCAGCTGAAGTCTGGCTAAAAATAACTCTGAAACATGAAACACAACTGAGTCAGCTTCTCTTCCTCATTTTATAATGTTATTAACAAGTCACTATGAATATGAATCACCCTAACAGGAATTTGATTTGAAGCTAAATTAAAGGTTGCATGACAAGTTCACAATTAAAATAAAACAACATTTTTTTTTTATAAAGTTAGGAATGCTTGTCGTTTCAACATCAAAAAATTTCCTCTGAGGTCTGATTCCTGAAGTCACGCTCTTAAGAAAACATCGCTTTGCTGTTTCCTGGACACAACCGAGGAAACCCCGCGGTTCAGACAATGACAACGTTGCAGTCAAGATGACCATCAGTGGCAGTGTGGTGGAACGAAATATGCACAGCAGTTTAAACACACCTACCCTTATCCCAACCACCAGCATGACTGCCAGCACATAACTTGCCCTCTAAGACCACAGTGAGCCATGTTTTTTTTTTTTTTATCTCTTTCCTTCATAAAATGCAGCTTCAGTCATCAGTAGCCCAGAATCTCTAGACTGAAAACTTTGAGCATTTTTATTGCTAGGTGTTACATGCATTTTATTGTAACTTTTTACACACCTCTGAAGACTTTGTTGCTAAGCCACTGTTTGTTAAATTACATATTAGCCACCTTAAGTAACATAAATCAGATAAGTATGATAGAGATTAGAAGCGTTACAGGAGTGTTGTCATGTATCGTTTTCTTAGGACTGGGAAGCAGTTTATGTGATGAGCTCAGCAGATGTGCAGTTCCACCAAGTGTTTGCTAATCGCTGCTGCCGCTAGTCTGAAGGAGCTGTATGAGGAAGGTTGCTCTGTGATGAGGAAGCTCGGCTTAGAGTCCGCAGCTTGAAGGAGGAGCTGCATGCTCCATGTTCAAGTAAGAGTCTTCGCACCTCCCACGGGAGATCAAAGGATTTCTCAAAAATGCATGAGTCAAAGCAACAGTCCAGGTATGTTTTTGATGAAGGAATAACATCACAGCATTGCTCAAAAAAGTCAATCATAACCCTCTTGTTATATTGCGGGTCAAATTGACCCGTTTTAAAGTTTACAATTATTTTTAATAATTGGAAGTATTTTTTTTTTTTTGCATAGAACTTTTCTATTTGTCATAATAGGTACATGTAAATTGAAAATGTATTAATTTTACACATTTGCAACCTCCTCTGTGTCTACATTTTACATAGATACTGTTTGGGTCAATTTGACCCGGCAGTCAAGTTGAAGGGTAAAAAAGATTTTAAAAAATGTCCAATTCTAAATGTTTCCTTGCAACTATGAACCATATTTCACCACACGCATGTATGCACATATTCACGCACACAAGCCCACTTTCTCACTATTCTCTTTACTTCACTAGGAAACTGCAAGAAAACAGGTGTTCAAACAACTTTTTACGGGAACCTTTTCTTTTCCTGTGGGCAAACTCCACCCACACTGAGTGGACTCTCAGAAGAAGTGGAGAAAACATAAACACTCTCTGCATGACTCATTTTGCCTTGATATTAATCAGTGGGTCAATTTGACCCTGAACAATATGTCTCAAGTTCAATTATAAAGATCACCCCTTGAAAAAAAAAATTCAAAATATAATATTAAAAAAATCAACAAAAAAATCTAATTGAAGGATAATTATTGTTTTTTTTGTCTGTTAGTTTCCTTAGTGGACAACAAAATTTGTTTTAATTTTTGATGTCCAAATGAGTAAGTAGTCGTCATTGATTCTATATTTGTGACAAAAAACATAATTGCACAAATATTGATTGAAATGGTTAGTAATAATCAGATACAAAAAGTTTTTGGAGGAGTTTTTGGTTTGTGACACTATTGCATGATTAAACACTCCACCGGTCAAACTGACCCTCAAACATTATTGCTGTACCTGAGAAACTAACATAACAGAAGAGTTAAATGACTCCCTCAGGTATCCCTTAAAAACATCCCTTTAAACAACTTCAAACTGTGTTTTTCTGTTTTGGTGAATAACGTAGGAGCACCTGCCACTGACTGCTCCTGTTATTTTTCCAAATGACCCACTTGTTTAGTGAAAACAAAAGAGGAAAGCTCTGTTGTACTCATTGTCCTGTTTTTCCCTCCCTGGTGGTGGAGAGTCCCTGATTTTCTCTTTTTTTTTCTCTCTCCTTCTGTTCTCCCTCATCCGGGGTGCCAGCAGCGCAGTGCTGTATTCCTGTTCTTCTGCGCAGAGCATCAGAGCAGAAGCCTGGCTCAGCTCCAAGCTTCACTTTGTGAAAGAAAGGGAGAGTAAAGGAGTGAGGTCACCAGTCTCAAGGACGCTCAGTCATCGTGTCTATGTATACCCAGGGGGAATAACGCAGCCTGGATTCCAGGGCTTGCGGCAGGGGAAGGTAGAAATGATGTGCCGTCCTGCGGTTGTGTGTGCTGTGCAGACCACACTGAAACACCATAATTCAAAGGTTCCTCCGAGTTTCTTTCCAGGTTATATTTCCCTGACGCAACTCTGAACTCGTACTCTTCCTGACCTGACCGTGTAGTCAGAGGGAAACTGGACTCTTTTTCTAGGTAATAAACCAACTGACTCACTGAAGTAGGTCACCAGCTACAAAGGTGGCAAGTAGCCTTTGACTATTGTGTAAAATTAAGGAAACTTGCAATTTTTGATTGAAACTGAAACAAAAGAAATGACCATTCAGAGGTTTCTCGTCCCTTATGCTTCTCCTCATTACATAATATATAAACGAAAAGGGGAAGAAAAGTGAAATACATAACGCCTTCAATTAAGAGAAGTATGGAAAGTGTATTAATCTGTCCTATATCAATAATTTTACCACTTTTTGCTGTAAATATTGTTATTTTTAAGGTAAGTTTCTACCAGGTTTGCTCACAGAAATTCAAATATATGCCTTTTTTTTTTTAGAAAAAGCTCTTGCTAGCAGTTGTAAATATCTTCCGAGGCACTTAAGCTTAGATTCACATGGATGCTTCGAATGCTTTCCTTTTGCTTTCCATAACCTACAAATCTTAAAGAATTTGTGTAAAAAAAAAACCCACTTTGAGCACAAAACACAAGGCTGCTTCTATTATTTAAATGGAATAAAGTGACACATAGAAGGTTATTAACCAAACTGTACAGAAATGTTGCGTAAAAGACAAAGATTACATCCCTTGAATAACAGGGAAGATGAAAAGAAAGTTGGAGATAAAGGGAAAATTCCAACAAATTATCATTTTCTGCATCATTTTTCTGCAGGTTCCCTCCCTCCAGCTTGGTAAGAAGTAAGAGATAAGACCTGTGGTCGCTGACCGGTACCAAGGACACTCAGTACTGTAAACAATGAGCAGAAAATTATTTGGAAAGATAAGAAAAGTCATGCAACGCTTAAGAGGAGCAAGGCAACGATAAACGGGTTGAAACACTGATGCAGATATTTAAAGAAAATCTGACATGATAACTGAAAAATGTCGGTCTGAACTTCTGGGTTTGTGATTCAGATGTCAGATTCAAAATCATACATAGAAAAATAAATAACAATAAAACAAGATACCACTTCACGATCAAGAAATGGGGTTTGGTTCCTTTTCATGGTACCTTTATTGATTTATTTGATCCAAGATATTCAAGACAGCTTTTGGTTTTTCATCCAAACCTAAACTCTGTTACTGATATACTCCTTGGAAAGTTTGGTAGTTTTTCTTTATACTTTGTAATGTAAATTATCCCCCGCAGGACGCGGTGCAAACAAACGGAGGCAAACATGGGCCTCGAAAACTGACCTGGTCTGTAGAAACGGATTCCGGGAAAAGGTGAGTTTTCACAAACCGAAACTAAATCTAAGCTTAAGGGGGAAAACGCTGAGTCAGTGCTTTACTTATTAACTGAAACAGAAGTCCCACAGAAAAGATACAATAATGAATGGTTGGATGGTCTAGTTAATACTTTCTATTTTTGTCAAGTGATGATAAGAAAAACATAAAGAGTTATCATATCATATTATATTATATCATATTATATTATATTTTATTTTATTATATTATATTATGTTGCCTACGTGTATGAAAGGCTGATTAAATACGTAAGAACACACAATATTTCTAAGAAAAAGTCATACAATTTTGGGGAAAAAGAAAGTTTCAAATGTGTTACATTAATTTATATTGAACTAACTGAAAATACATAACTGAAAATAAATGGAGAAACTCATGTGGAAAGGTTGGATGCAACCAGCTTGTGAAACTACATTAGCACCAGTTAACGTTCGGCGGTTGTTTTCTGTAGGTCTTTCTGAACGCCTCACGTTGTGGTGGAAGGTTAGCCCACTCTTCTTTCCAGAGTTACTTCATCCCATTGATGTCTTTCAGACAGTCATCTCTGCAAAGCTCTCTCGAAATCCAACTCAATCAGGTTGAGGTCTAGACTGAGTTGCTGGAATCTACAACCAGCACACTGTCATATCCTCTGTTTTATATGGGTGGTTACTCTGGTTAGTGGTCTGTGTAATGTTCACGCACACATACACACACAAGTCTGTGTGTAACACACATTTAACTGTGTTGAGTGAGGCCCCTCAAATGCCCACAACCCACAGCCTCTTACGTTGCGCCGTTGACGTGCAACGTTCAAAGGAAATGTTGTCTGAAGGCCTGCATATGCATGTCACAGTATTCCTTCAGCAAACCACACAATGTTCATTTACAGACTAAGACAAGATATTAATATATTTTGAGACCAGTTATAGCTTCCAACATTCTTAATGTGTTTAACTCTGAATGTGACTTGAAATATTTTAATTCAATAGAACGCTTGCACTTTTTAAACCATGAATATAAAATAGTTCCAGTCAGATGCTTCTGATTAGCCGATCAGACCCTCATGACGTCTCCTCCACCAAAAGACGCCAGCTCTCGAGTTCACGTGTGTGTCAGACTCACGCGAAGACAAATGCAACCAAACAGCCAGCAAAACCATTACCTCTTTGGTACAGAGGAGGCCTTATCGACTCATCAGACCTGGTTAAAAATAAATGCGCTGCTTGCATCGTACATGTTGGTGTATTCATCAAATTTTTGTTAAAAGTTCTGTTTTGTGTTTCCTCCTCACCTTTAATATTCTCAGAATCCCTCAGTGACTTTTTGTTAGTGTTTTGTCTTTATCTGCCATTTAATCCAATGACAGTAACCACATTATATTCAACAAACATTACTGGAAACAACAGGCTTTCCAATATGGCTGGCTTTTTCTCTTAAAATAACAGCAGGCATGTTGAGATCGAGCGATCGAACGATCCATCCATCCATCCATCCATCCATCCATCCATCCATCCATCCATCCATCCATCCATCCATCCATCCATCCGTCCANTCCATCCATCCATCCATCCATCCATCCATCCATCCATCCATCCATCCATCCATCCATCCATCCATCCATCCATCCATTGTCTGCACCTACTTATTTTTATAGGGTTGTGTTGGATAAGTCCCTATTTCCTTTAACGCCCCCTGAAATAGGGGGTGAAAAAAGTTGCTTTTTTATTTTTTAAAATAGTTGTGATTTTTTTATTTGTTTCATTCAAAAACATTTTTTACATTTTAGAAAAAAAAATAGATAAAAAAAAACCAGATTCATCATTAGGAATAATTTCACATTACTATGTGTCCAGTGACTCTAAAAACTTCCCAACTGGCCGCTGAGCTGCTGTAAAGCTGCAACTTTGTTTGATTTTGGTTCCAGCTTGCAGTGAAACCGGGAACACAAGGCTTCTGTTCTTGTGCAAACACATCAGAGGAAGACCAAAAAAAAAAAAACTTTGATCTCTCTCTTTCTAAAAAAAAGAAGTGGGGTTGTAGTATTCAACACGAATTCAGTTCCTGTGTTTTCATTTTTCCTTTTTAAATCTATGACTCATAACTTTGTAGGTCATCAAGATAGCGTGATTCACAAAGGTGAATCTTTTGACGGAAAGCCTTGGGATTGAAAAGGGAGTGTGATGCTTCTTGTACGTGATTGAATAACAAACTGCTTAGAGTTGCATTTCCCAGTTGCCTGACTTTGCTGAATCCAATGGGAAAGTGAAGTTGCTCTAAGAATTTCAGAGGGAGTGTTGCTCAATAAACAGAGTGGTGGGCCTGCAGTGTCAGTACGAAACTCAGCCTTTGATGCTGCATGGTTGGACCTGAAGAAATCATCTTCTGTATGTCCCTGTTGACACAGCCTCTCTCAGAATCACACAGACACACAAATGCACACACACATGCACACACACACAGCTGTTACGGTAGACTTTGGACTCAGGTCTTCTGAGAAAACAGGGAGTTTCCTTCCAGTTTTGAGTCATTCAGTGACCCGCTCCTCTGGTCGGTATTCAGCCCCAGAGATTGGGGCGCAGAATGAAAACATCAAAGTCAACTATTCACCTTTATATTGGACATGCAGAATCTCAGGTTGACCAAAAGGAGATTCCTCTCAACTTTCTATGCAAAACAAAAGTTAAAAGAAAAATCCTGGACTTATTTTTTCAGTTTTAGCGTTCAAGATTAAAAAAATGATTGTGAAGTTTGTACAGAGAGCTTGCCTGGATGCATAAATCACTGCAACAAAAGAAAAAAATACCAGAGAAATCCCTGATGTGCTGAAATGAATATTTTGATGTGTGTCCGTCCTGCAGCAAATCTAACAAGAGATAAACCACCTGTACTTATAATTCATCATATTTTTAAGTTCAAATGTCTTAAGTTTGAGGAATTACTGCTTTTCTGTTTCATTTTTAATATGATGCTTTGTTTTGATGTAAAGACATGAGCGCGTTCGTGATTGGTGTAAACTTTCCAGAGTTCTTCTAATAATGCTTATTGCATTATTACACACTTGTGCTTAAATAGAATAGATATAATTTTACTAAACAGGAACATTAACATGATAATCACTTAAAAGGAGCTACAATGAAATATACACATTTTGTTCCTTGGTCCCAGTTAAACTGCTAAAAGCCAGGATTTTATTTCTACTAGATGACACAGGCAAAGTGTTTACTGAAGCAATGATGTCATGGTCTCTGAATACTTCATTCAAAAAGGGAAGCAAGAATACATGTACATGAAATAGTACGTGCTTCAACCTCGGTTCATGTTTCAGAAAACTTCGTAGGCGAACTATGACAATGCAATAATTCAATTCAGATGAACTGAACCTAGAACTAGTTCTTTTCTATGGGTGGGGGTAAACCTGGCACTACATTGTTCCTTGTAAATGGGAACACGTGTGTTTGTTGAATAAAAAAAAACTCCCCATAATACTTTGTCCTATATTTATTAATATAACACAGGCAATGACATAACAAAAAGTCACAGTCAGGTAATGTTTTCTGATAATTTAGCTTCTTAATTTGTGTCAAATTTCCACTAAAAAGTCCAGTTTGTCTTAGTAAACAAAGTTACAGTGAACTATGTAACAGCGCCGTCTAGTGTTGACACTCTGCAAAACATCACCTGCAGTGTGAGGCGGGGAGGGAGAGCAGGGAGAGCAATTTAGATTTTTTTCCTGCTTGTGTCCATTTCATGCTTTTGAGAGTTTTCTCAGTTTCGACAGATTTACCAGACGAATCGGTAGCTCGTTTTTTTTAAATTTCTGCTGAGTAGAAGTAAATTTGTTCGACTTTATTAGTGGGTGATCTTTTACTGACTAAACTAAATGTGCCTCAGGTGTCTGGTATAGTAAGTGTGTCATAATATGGAGTGCAGTCAAATTTGCTGCTCTTAGTCACTCACCAGTGGAAGCCAAGTGGAAGACAGGTGGCCTGAAGTTTCAGGGTACAGCCTCCTTCTAAAGGAGGACCGGGGAGGAAGATCCAATTTCACTGTGGCTGAAGAAAAAAAAAAGAAGAGGCCACCAACTCTGCAGTGGGACTCTCACTTACTGTACTTGCATTTGTGCATCTTTTGCTTTTTTAACGCATGCATGCGGTGTGTGCGGTCCCCGCTGTGAAGTGTTTAATAGTTTATGAGAGCGTTGTTTACTTGGCAGGCCTCCTGCCTGCACAGCAGTTACTGCTCAGATGCTGAGAGATTCAAGTTAGGAATAACAGGAAATATATCCAGAGAATGGTTTTAACACCGGTCGACACACAGAGCTTTTTATTTTATTTTTATCTTTTAGTTTGAAAGAGATATGTGAAAGAATCTTGCTGTGTTTATCAGATATAAGTATTTCTGTGATGTGGTTAGAAATAAGAACTTTGTCACAGCTCATTATATTCATAGTAAATAAAATTGCAGTTATGTGTCAACTTTGTTAATAATCTTTGAAACCAGACGTTAACACCTTTTGTCTCGCTGCTTGACATTAAATTAAACTAAATATTTTCTGTTTTAGAAAAATAATTAATCATGAACATCAGTTATATTGCTAAATGTGTGACTTGATGTTTTAGTTTTTTTAATTACTAATTTTAAATAGTTTACATACTTTCAAACCTGATGTAAGTGAATTAGGTTTGTAGGCCGTGTTGCTTCAAGTCCCTTTTAAAACTCTGTCCACGTTTTTTTAATTTTTTACTGAACCAAGAGCAGAACGTCACAAAGGCATCTCCAAAACATTGACTTTGTTGTCACTGAGTCACTCGATAGGTAATTTGATGATATTATTATGATACATTTCCATTTGGAACACCCAGTTCTGCCCAATTTTAAAATTTCCAGTTTCATGTCTTGAGTGACTGCGTCAATATTTTTCACATAATGTTCTTTCCTAATAATTTAATCTTTCCTCACAATTTCATCTAGTTGCTGCCACCTCACTCTGATGCTGTCATTTTCACTCTGCGGTGAAAATGACTTTGCAAGTCATTGTGACCAAATATCTTCATTTTAGTTTCAACCACAGGACATGGTTTTAGATCTTTTTCCTTGAGCGGACTCCTGGTCCACAATTCTCCTCCTGTTATCCTGTTACTTCCATGATGTCACTAAAAGAAGCAATGTCTGTGAATCTTCTGAAACTTGTGAAAAAACATCAAAAAATGTCTTTTTTCTAAAGATAAAAGTGTTAATTTGGTAGTTAGAAAGGATAAATAATTTGTCAATCCTAACTAACCTAAGCAGTTCAGTCTTTTACATGGTCCATGCAAACATCTGTTCTCCATAGTGATGGATAATGCATGAATGACTGCTGCAAAATTCAGAAGCGATGATGTAACTGTGGCAAAACAATCCCCTCCCTGACAGGTGAGCGTGGTCACTTGGGGACAAAGAGACATGAAAACAAAGAACTGATGATGAAAATGATGCAAACATGATATTTGAAATACCCAGGAGACGCAGCATGAACTGTAAAATAAATAAACTGTGACATTACACTCTTGCACAAATCACTTAGTAGGAGATTATATCTACATGAAACTCTCAACCTTGTGCAGCAACGGCTGATGGTTTGCAACCAAGTGACAGCTGATGAGACTTTCTAGCTGCTATTTCTGGCTATATTATTTTTCTCGGTGCAGCTGGAGGGAATCTTTCTGTCTAAATAATGTCTCTGTGGGTCATGTTGGAGGAAACGCTTCCCGAGTTGTTTGTGGATTTCCACAACACTTTCGAGACGACTGATTGCGAGAAACAGAGAAACACAACACGGACCTGTAAACACGTAGAACATTTCAGTTGTATTAAAGAATTATCACCCATGTTGCTGAGTAGTTCAAAACAGCACTTTGTAAATAGTACAAAGCCATTTATTAAAGCTAAGCTCCCGATTTCAGACAAGTTTCACTTTGTTTTCTGCGATAAGACAACTTTAGATGATCTAGCAGTAGTTTTTTCTGTCCATCTACTAAAGTAGTTATTGTTTTCCAACTAATTCTAAATGCTTCTAGATTCTTTAGAGCTTTTGAAAGAGAGTTTACAGATAAAAACACTTTGTGCATCTCTTTTTATCTATTCCATCTTGTACCTACAGCTGTGTGATGCTTTGTTGTCCATCTTACAGTCAAACCTGGAGAAATATGCAAGCAGACAATAATGATAAAACACAAAAAACAGCATTTCATTACCTCGCTTTACATTCTCACCATTCGTAAGCGATTCAAAGCGTCCTCCTGTTGACTTTTAACGCTTCCACACCTCAACCTATTAGCCTCCGCAAATGACTGAAACACGGCTCTTCAGGACAGAACACCTACAAAGTGTAGCCGCGTCGTTACTCTCCCACCTTCGACTCACGTCTGACTGCTAACAAGCACTGTTTCTCTCTGACTCATGAGCTAATTAGCAAGAGCTGGTGATGAAAGACGCAGCCAGGAACTGCTGGAGAATTGACTCAGCGGTCAGCCAGCGCTACGACCACCCACAGATATATAAATATATTTGCTGCTGTAATCCTTTGGGATCTAAGCCTTTTGATGCACACCTGATATCTGAATGAAAGAAAAACAAAATCTTTCATTTTCTCCTTTAAAGCGCTCCAATTATCAGCTACTGCTTAAAAGCAACTTCATAAAGAAAATCCCCAACGTGGTATGCAGTCCTCTCATTTTATTACTTGACATGAGGCAATTAACCTCATTGACCAAATCTTTTGTATTCATTCAACAAAAGTGGAAGTTTTTACTTCCTACCAACTAACAGGTAGGCCACAGCTTAAGACAGGCCCTTAAATTCTTGTCAGAGTTTGACTCGTCCATCTCGTCTTTCCTGGTTTCCTTGGTGTAATGTGAGCAATGCAGCATCTTTGGCGATACAGCAGCAGAAGAAACTTTGTATTGTTGAAATCTCTGAATATAAGACTAATCCAGCTGAATGAGGAGAAAGAAACAGAGTTGGGAATATTCACTATACTTTCAGAGCTTCTGTAAATAAACCCTTTAATCTCCAAAGTGTTTGGGTTATAAATATATCTTCCAACAACAAAGAAATCCATAGAACGGCAGTTATAAACAGGCAGGTATTGTCTAAAGATGGTTTGTGTTTTCATTCTTTTCTGTATCTCTAAATTGAGGCTATCTTACCCATAACTCCCTCCTACTGAAAGAGAGAATGCCTGTGGGAGGCTTGTCCTGCTCTGCTTCATTGACTGAGATACGGTTTCCTTTTGGGAGACCTGGGATGAAGCCAAATGGTTGACGTAGGTGTTTGTTTCCACCCCCAGTCCAAGCGCATAACTCATCTAATGTCCTGGCACTAACAACGTCTCCTTCAGGTGGAAGAACTGCACGTTTCAACGCCCCACCTCAGTGTTTCTGCACCAGCGCGCAGACATGTGTCAGAGGGAATGAGAAACTGCTTTGCTTGCACCCTGTAACAGGAAATGACGGCTGTACCCCATGCTTTGTGACAAAATGTGACAGGTGATTTAAAACGTGTGGCACACCATGGACTAAGTGAAGGGTTTCTAAAGACCAACAGTCTGCCCACATTTTCACTCGGAGACACAAAAGCTCACTAATTAGCGACCCCACAGAGACAGTGGCTCCACCTTTTCGCAGGAAGGACTCGGCCCCTCGACCCGTCTCGCCACCAAGGCGTTAATTAAGGGGCTCCTGAGCGTGATCTTTGAATGACACCGTCCCGCTGCCTGGAAGTGCTGTCAGCAGCTGACAGAGCCGCAGAGATGCAGGGACTCTGCCTTCAGTGAGGAGGTGAAAGGACAGCAGGGCTGAGACACGATGACAACAACTGGTGTATGCTGGAACACAGAGAAAGCAATCTGCGACGGGAATAAGCATTTTTTGTGTGAAATATTTTCATTTTTGTGGACAGACTCTTTCACCTGAGCAGAGCATCTGTGCAGCTCCCCTAGAGCTGCTTTTCTACTGCTCCGATTAAACGGGGTAGTGTTATGTACTTTTTAAAAATATTTTTATTCAACTTCGTTTAAGCTAGCGCAACAAAAGCACAGCTGCAGCTTCAAATCAAAGAACACTGTCTGAAACAGTGATCATGGTGGTGGCAGCATCATGCTGCAGGTCTGTTTAGCTGCCAGCAGTGCTAGTGCATTCCACAAGATGAGTAGAAAAACTAAGAAGGGTCTTTTCCAACTTCTTCAACTTCGTCTCAAAAAATAATAATAATAATTTGCTTGTCAATATTTTCTCTCTTCTCTGTCCAGGGTTCAGAGGATTGGACCCCTCACAAAGGTTCCACAGGAGACCGTGTTGGTCTTCAGGTTTAATGGTAAAATGTATTTTATCAGTAGTTTAATTTAGTCATATCCATATTTAATTAATAGGTGCAGTTTTTGAATATTTACTCCCCTGAAACGCCCGTCCTGCTGAAGCAGAGATGACTGACGGCTGCCCGTTTGCCTGCTGACAGTGACAGTGGCTGACAGCTGCTGCCGGACGGCTGGACGGGCCTTCTGTGTTCCTTGGGGTCGTGGCATGAGGGGGTTAAATGAAGTACTTTGTTTTTTCACCAACCTCTGCCTAAGCTGCCATCTGCTTTTCAGAGGAACCTATCCGCCATGGGCCGCCTTGCCCCATCTAATTAAATTGATGGTTTATATTCAAAGGCCATCCTTTGCCAGCATTCTTCCAGGATTCATATATTGAATCAAAGTTGTAAATCTGTGGACAGACTTTACAAACGGTCCAAAACTTCTCCAGACTTTGAATCTTTAGATTTAAGACTCCCGTCAAAACTCCGCATCTGTTTTTAGGCTTGTATTTTTCATGTTGCAAAGAAGCAAGATTCTCTCTCTCTTTACTGCAGAATGATGTGGTGATTTTCACACATGATTTTACACCTGGTTTTGTGTATCTCATGGAAACTCCAGGCCAATACCACATGTTTTCAAAGCACCTTATGAAGATGAAACAAAACTGAATAAAAGGTGGCTCTTCCTTTTGAGCCCCTGAGAAGGAATTGATTTCAGGCATTTTTGCAAGAGCCCACAAAGCAGAAATGTATTGATTGATTGCGTAACCTTGTTTTCTCATCTCCTTCTTCTCTCGCCTCCTCTTTCTTCTCTTCAGTCTCTTAGTCTTTCTCATCATTGTCCTCAGTAGTTCACTCATTCATTCACCAGGGTCTTTCCTTTGCTTGGTACATTTGCTAATTGTCGTGTTCGAGTTAAATCCAAGTTTCTTGACGGAAAATAATGAAAGGCGACATAAATTATGATCAGTTGTGCCTGTTTGCTATGTGGCTTTTGCTGAATGTGCATTTTGTGTGCTGATAGCTGGAGCTCCTGTCCACTCCAGCCATCTGGTGCTGGACAGAACAAAAGGTGTTCGTCCATCGTATGGAGTTTAACACAATGCCATCAGAACATTCAAATGATTCTTTTATCATTTTGTCTCCAAACACACACATTTGATCACTGCTGCGCTGATTAGGAGCCTGCAGTCATGCACATCTGTATGTATAACTGTGACTCACATGAAAAATGTATAGAAGATGGCACCGCTGAGGGGGCTTGTATCGGCCTCTGGGGATGTCGTCGGTCCCGGCATCTCCTGATATCTCTTCTTTCCACTCACTTAGCTGATTAGGAGCTTACAAAGCTTATCTATCTCCACTCTGCTGCTGCTGGTTTGAGCCGACAGAGAAGTTCAGACTGAAGAGGCAGAGCTCGTACCTGGAATGATGAGAGCATCAGACCTGGCAGGGTCACAGTGTCTCATCGCTGAAGGAAGCATCCGTCCTTCTTGATGAACCTTCTCGCAAAGCTGCTTCCTCTCATAACAATTTCTGAAGACAAATCGGTCAGCTCATTGTCGTTTCTTACTCTTTTTTTTGCTAAATAAATGTTGGGGAATTTCTGCAAAATTAAGTGTTTAAAATGACTAATCCTTGTTTTACAATCTACAAAAATGTCTTTATCTATGAGGCTTAACCCTTTCTGAACAATGGGACCAAGTAATCCACATATTCCCACATGAGGGGATACTTCTAATCTGTGTAGGTCAAATTACAATCTGACACAGAAAACAGTTTCAGAGAAGTGGAAAGGGTAATCTGAATTTAATCTAGTACAATTTTCCTCTCAAGTAGCTGCACTGTGTTCATTTTTAAACCTTGTGTGTGAACAACGTTTAGTAATTCCCTCGTTATGGCAAAATTTCCTCACAAATCTTCATTTTAAAAGCTCAGGGTTACTAGAACAACTTCACAGAAAGTTCCTGGGGACATAATGTCCGTACGCTTTTCCTCATGTGATCCGTACAGTTGTAATGTAACCGAAGAACTGCAGGCGGCTCTGCTTCTCTCCGCTGCTGACTGGGTAGAGTGGCAGCCGAGGCAGATGTGACTGCAGCAGGAGGGAGGATGCTGCTCCTTCATCCAAACTCAGCCAAGTTGGCAGCGTCGAGAGGCGCCGCATTCTGCATTAAAAGTAAACAGTTTCTTTTAAATTTACGTTCCATTAGGTAGTTTCTGTTATATTTTGAAAAACATTAGAAATGCAGTTTCTGATTTGGGAGCATTTTGTATAAATTGATGTATAATTTGAAGAGTTTTTTTTCTTTCTTATACCTAATCAATATTGGATTAGATGATTAGATGACTTTGAGTCATCTAATATAAACCGTATGTGTGTCTTTTTTCGGTCATTTTTAACTGCTTTAAAAATGAACTTCAACCTTCATAAGTTTTGCCAGACGACCTAATTTACTCCAAGAGAGACCCGACTACTCAGAAATGAAATCTAAAGCATAGCAGGACTCACAATCACTCAGTTAAATTCACTTTCACTTGTTCTTATTCTCTCCAGAAGAGAATAATGAGCTACAAAAAAAGCCAGTGTTGATCAAAACTGTGAAACCTGTTGGCAGATTTCTGGTCTGTTTAACTTCTTTGTGACAACTTGCTCTACATACTAAAACCATTCATTTTGCTCTCTTCAGATTTCAGAAGGAGAATATCTGACCATGGCCTTGGGACCTTAACTTTAAGCACACTCTGGCTTTGCATTAGGACAAAGATCCAAAATCAACAAATAGTATAAGGTTAAGGTTTTGGAGTGGCCTAGTCAAAGTAGTGACTTAAATCCAGTTGAAATGACATGTGTGGAACCTAAGCCAATATTAATTCTCAAAAAACCTGCCAGTGAGGCTGAATTAAAATTATTTCATCATAATATCTACATAACTCATGGAAAAGACTCTTTGCCAGTTCATGCAAATCTCAGAAGATAGTTGTTGCTGTCAATGATTGTATAAAGACTGGAGCCAAAATACTCATTCAAATGTCACTTTTTCTTTCTAATAAAAATAAATCATCATTTAATAACTGCATTTTGTATTTATTGGTTGCTTTTTTATTGAAACGTGAGAATCAGAAATGTTTAAGTATGAAAAAGAGAAAAAAAGATGACAAAGGAGAAGAAATATGAAATGCAACAGTCACGCTTTTCCTTTAACTGTGTTCAAAAGAGTAAGAATGTTCTTCCCATCTTATTACAAACAGCCAAGCATTACTTCTGCATGCTACCATCTGAAATTTCTCTTTCTCTGCAAAACAGTCGATTTTGTTTACATCAAAACTTCTCCTTTTGTCAGAAAAGTGCTTTTGCAAATACTAATCTGCTTTGAAAACCACCGCTGAGGTCAATTGTGATTTATTTTTGCTAGTGCTGTCAAGGGTTGTATATTATATTTCACAAAAAAAAAAAGAAATACGGCTCTGAATCATTCACTTCCTTTATTTAACTGAATACAATCCCCAAACAAACAAGAACATCTGGATGCGCATGAAAGGCAAAAATGGCTAAGAGAAACATTTGGATATTTATGACTTCATAACCAGATGAAGATCTGAATGAGCTCATGGATTAGGTCACGCACGCAAAAAGATCAACACTGACAGCCTCAACATGGCGGCCCATAGTAGGAAATACAGTTATGATCAAGATCTATTAGCTTAAGTCGAAACAACAAAGCACAGATGAGAGGGCAGCCGATGGAACGACGAGCAAATTAACGGAAGCAAAGAGAAAACTCTGGAGATTCTTCAAGTCTGCAATTGATTTCAAGCTGTGCTTCTCGGGCGGCGTCTTGTTCTGGCCAGCAGCAAGTTACTCTGGGAGCTGCTGCAATAAATCAGGCTCTTGATAAACAAGACAGAATGTTTATGCCAAAGTTAGGACTTCACAAAATGATTTATTTTAATTTATGATTGATTTGTATTCCTTAGGCAACCATGGGAACATCTGCACGCAGGAACTCCAACAAAAGACGTCTAATCGATTTAGACATGATTTTGTTAAAATTACCAAATTTAAACAAGCTTTTATTTTTTTACATCATAATTTGTCTTTAAGGTTTTTGTGGATTAAAAGCAACTCAGTCCCACATTCCTTAAAATGTTCCATAAGACATAATCGTATTTAGACAACCTCTGTGATACTTTTCTTCAAAGGAAAACAACAAAACTTGAGTAAACTGCTGAGTTCTTCACAAGTCACTTTAAAATGGACTCCAACCTGAAGCTTATTCACCCGTGATATAATGTGTTTTATATTCACCTTAGGTAACTCCTGCAGCACTAAAATAAACATATATGTATAAAAAAAACAAGGCACAAAACATGACAACATTTTTTATTTGAAACAATTAACTGAAAAGTTCCTTAGAACTGTGTCGTTTTAATTTCCTTCTGCATGGGGAAACTTTCCATCTTTCCTCATCTTTAAAGATAACGCTGCTACGTTAATCCCCACAGTTAAGCAGATTTGGACTCCTTGTTACCCCTCTGTGCTTATCTAAGAAATACAGGCACCCCATTTGTGTTTGGTTATGGAGAGACAGGATGCACAGTGCTGATGCAGGCTGATGCAGTTTTTCTCAGCAGACTATAACTCACACTGATCATAAAAGATCAGTGTGAGTTTATATTTTGTTTTTCCACTGTTTGTTGTCCTACAGTGAAGAAAAAAAACATGCATTTTAATTACACGTAAATCTAAGATGTAGCTCCTCATGTTAAATATGAAAAAGAGCCTCAACTCAGAAGCAATATTGTTACAATAAAGTAAGAAAATATTACGATAGGTTTTTGCTGTGCTGTCAACTTATCATTGATTGGTTTGTACATTGCCTTGAACACACACAATCAGTTGCTTTAGTCACATGTTTCACAGTTTTTTTCTGGTATTACCTGAATTATGAGGGGAAAAACATGTGCTTATTGTGAGTTTAAATTAACAGGGGATATTTTGACTTTTATTGAACATTTGAGGAGCTACACTATGTTCAAACCAATTCATCAAGAGAAAATAAAAAAATATGTTTCTAAAAAAACCTACTAACTATAGTTTTCTGAAATATAAAAAAAATCGATTAACTATGAGTTAAATGCAATCACACCGTTTCAGTGAACAGAAACTTCAAAATCACCTCACCTGTTCATGACACGACACAAAAGTTTATGCTAAATTAAACGCTAAAGGCACTGTGTTTGTAAATGTTAATAGTTTCTCGGTGAAGTCACCAAAAAGAATAAGAAAAAATGTAAAAATTATTGGTTTGGTTCTCAATGAGCCAGAGATTGAGATCCTTTAAATCGTGTTTACGGTCCTGCTTTGTGTTCACCTGTGAAAACAGAAATAGTCTGTGCCTCTTGTGTCCATGTCCGTGCGCGCGCGTTCCTGTGCGCGCGCGATCGCGGCGGCTCTATAGTACCTTGGACAGCGCTCGGCGCGACACAGACACATCTGTGAACTTCCACCGACCGTCTGGTATTTGCGCACGCATTTCACTCAGAGGACGCCTCTTCTCTTTTTGAATAGTTTTTGAGACTTCACCACTTCTCCTTTACAAGTTCCTTCACGACTTTCCGTGCCCGCGCGGACCGATATTAGCGGCTCAGCCCTCGCCTTCCCGCTGGATTCGCAACCAGCGGAGCCACGCCGCCTTTGGAACGCCGAGAAGCGGGATCCTCTCTCGCCGTGTGCTCGCCTCATCCCGTCGGAGCTGGAGAGATGCCCGGGGGAGGATGTGCTCCAGCCGCAAGATCCTGTGGAGCCTGCTCCTGCTCTCCTTGGTGGAAGTGGGCCTGGGTGTGGCGAGCATCGTCTTGGGAGCGGTGGGCATCATCTGGGTGCGTGGGGAGCACGCGCCTCAGCAGGGCGACGCTTCTCCGGTGTGGAGTGGAATCTGCGTACGTGAACTGCTGCCTTCACTTTTTGCTCTCTTGTTTACTTCCAGAGTGGATAAGTACGCACGCCCGCGCGCGGAAAGCGTGGAAGATTGAGAGCTCCAACTATTTGCCTTACTAGAAAAAGACGTATTAAAATAGGATCTTTGCTCAAATTTGAAGGCAAATTTAAAAATGTGGTTTCTAACAGAGATGCTTTTAATAGCTTACTGGGTTTATTGTAAATATGATAGATACTTAATGGATATGGTTAAACGCTGGAACTTTAATCTTGCAAACACTAAAATGAAACAGAAGAAAACTGAAAAAAATGTATATCTAAATAAAAATGAATTAATTAAAACAACTAATATACATTTTAAACTTTCTATTGGTATGTAATCCCGTTGGGCTTAGCGTTATTTTAAAAAGAAAGAGAAAAAAGAAATGTATGTGCTATTTGACCTTACTGTCAGAGATGCACTCTCTCAACCATTTAGCCTCCTTCTCTGAAGCTAAAGATTGGTTTTATTAATTCATGCTTGACTTGGTCCTCACAGCGCTGCAGAGGGTCAAAGCTTTTACAGCCAATCATGCTCCCAGGCTTCTGTGAACGTCTCCTCTTGTTACTCGGGTTACCCTCAGCATCACTGCTTTGATGCCACTGCTGGCCTGTAAAACGTTTGGTTTCGGACAAACTCCCAGAAGTTTACAGACATTAATGCAACAACTGCTCCAGCTAAGGAAACATCGCCTATCTATCAATTGCTAACCCTTGCAGTTAAAGCGAATGTGTTCGTTTAATCAGCACAACTCAGCCTGGAGATTCTAATAGTTTATTACGCTGTTATTTGTTGTTATGAATCAGCAAAATGAGAAGAAAAAAGTATAACTAATGATTGAATCCTTGCAGGCAGAGCAGTTAGTGTGCATACCTCTGCAGTACTTTGCGTGATGGACATGTTGTGCAATGTGACACATGTGTTCAAGAGCTACAGCTGTCTGGTGACTCAGTCGTCCTGGAAATTGATTGATTGATTGATTGATTGATTTGACTGAAAAAAATTGGTTGATTATCCAGGATATTTAGGGGAAGAGTCCTGCTGAAACTCCATCATTCTCCACCTGTACAGGCCTCCCTGGTAAACATGTGTATAAAATCCTTAAAATAAATGGTTGTTATGGAGACTGGATTGCCCAAAGATGTCACTCTTTGCTGTACCTCTCTAACGGTGATTCTTTGGAGACTTTCTTCACCCCCTTTTACCATCATTTCCCTCATTGTGCATGGTGGCAGGATAAACTTGGAGTCCCATCCAGCTTTGTTTGGCAAAGTTCAACGAGCTTCTAATTACTGCGCTGACTGTAGCTTTTGGTGAGCAGATAATTTCTTGTTATCATTTTCCAGCCAATGTAGATTAGCACACGTTTGCTTTATTTGAATGTTGTAATTGTGGGGGTTTTTTGTTTGTTTTTGTTGTACCCATTTTGGAGAGCAAGCCAAAATGGCAAGTCATATCTATTCTCCAGGACAACAGGAGCTCATTGATTACTAAATTAAAATCCTTAGACATTCTAGACAAGCTAAAGTTGCAGAGACACATCTTTTAAAATGCCAGTTGGTGTGGCGCCATTTGGTTCTCATTTTAACGACTGGTTTTACATATTACGGTATTGAAACACTCCATCCATCCAGTCATTGTTGTCCATTTAGGGTCTCAAGGTCTCAAGGGAAATGCAGAGACATCTGTCTCCTTGGCAACACTCTCCAGCTCATTGTAAAGTTTAGATGTTTCCTATAGGCAGAAGGAATCCAATGGGATAAACTCTTCCTGGAAATGAGGGCTGGACTTTACTTTGGAAAACCTCCAAAGGGTGGGATGCTGATCAGATACCAGAACCACCTCAGCTGGCTCCTTTCAATGCAGAGTGGTTCTACTCTTACCTCCACCTGGATGATGATCCAACTTCACCTCCATTCACCTGCTTGTATCCAAGATCTTGCTCTTTTGGCCGTGATAATTTCATTGCGACAGTAAATTGAGACGGGAGCATAGATATATAGGACAGTGAATAAAGAACTAATAGCTTCATTACTCTGCTGTTTTTTTTCCCATTACAATAACTCGGAGCAGGGCTCACCTTACTGCAGACAAATCCCTGATCTGTACATCCGTCTCCTGCACCATCCTGGGAGAAAAACATTAAGATACTTGACCTCTTCAACATTCACTCCTGTTGGGTCTTAGCTTCAGGAGGATGCCCCTAATTGTGAAAGGTGCCCTAAATGTTTCCATTCTTTGAAGAGCAAATTAAATCTGAAAATATTTCTCAGTAGAATACAAGTTTTAAAATCTACAGACCCCAGATCTATAGGAGGAAATTTCATGTATTTATTTCTATGTTTGCAAAGATATCTGTGAAATAAAGGAATAAGTCATGCTACTTTGGAGAAATACAGCATGTGAGAAACTTAGGATTATTTTAAAAACGCTGCACAGAAGAGCCTAATAAAGAAAACAAAAACATAAGATTGCTTTGTAGATATTCTTTTACACAACAGTAAATTCCAGAGGAACTATGAAGAGGATATATCAAAGTTTAATGGCAAATCTTCAGCGTTAGCTGAAAGTAGGGTAATTCTTTTGCGTTTGCATATTTTCACTAACATCTTTTAAACAGGGACTCTGACCGAACTTGACACAGGAAATAATAGTTGACAAAGGAGAGCTCCCATATTCTTGCTGCTCCTTCCAGCAAAACAAATACAGCACGCAGCTTGCTGAGCTGTCTCTCTGTGAGCTTGTTCTGCCAGCATAATGCACCCTGCAGTTTACTCTAAATTACTTACATCCGGGACAAATGTGGCTTTCTGCCACGGCACATTATTCTAGGAGAAACAAAATACATGCGAGGAAAGAGCGGGATCTCCTTTCCTGTTTTCAGGATTTGTGGGAAAGGAGTAAAAACCACAAAATATTGTAGTAATTTTACGCATGCAGAGCTTGATACAAGTTTTAGTGGTGTTAATTAAGATTTTGATTCTTCTTCTTCTTTTCCCAGTTTCTGCTCTGTGGGATGTGTGGAGTGCTGTGTGCCTGGAAGAGGACAGGTCTTATTGTAAGTGCTGTTAAGTTGTCCCACAAAGACCCACTAACTTCTTTTTCTTTTCTTTTTTTCTGTCCTCTAGATCGTGACCTAAATATTACAAAAGCTTTTTCTTGTTCCAACACAAGACAAAACTCATCAAAAGGCCACGCAAGCTGTAGGTTATGCACGACGTGCGCGTGCGGCAGAAACCAGTTGGTTTGAGCAGATCTTCTTCAAAACATATTTCAAAACTTATTTGTTATTTGTGAAATGCTGCTGATTTAATTTACAGTAGTACAGCCACGTGGATGTGTGGTTTCTGAAGGGATTCAACCAGGTTTGACCCATCAGACCTCAACGTCAGACGAAATCTCGTCCAGTGAAATAAACGCTGCGATCTCTGGCGATTCTGACTCAGGCCCAGTGAATTGTTCGAATCCCCCAACATGTCAACCCATTTCTCATCCTGACGGGCCGCCCCTGAAAATAGCCCACTGAACATGTGCCAAGGATTCACATGTTTCTTTTTACTCCATTCCTCTGGGAACAGAAAACCCCCTTCCTTCAATGTTGAAAAACATGTCATATGAATCTGCAAAACTCACAAATCCGGACAAGACATCCACTCAGAAGGTTTTCAGTTGGAGTAAGACGGAGGCCTCTTAAAGCTCTGTAAGGAAGGATTTATGGATTAATTGTACTCATAAAATAGTTATCTTAAATTCAGGATGCATCTCCCTTTTCATAATTAGATAGGACTCATATATTTTAGTATCTATAGTGATATTCAATAAATTTGAAAGTTATTGAACAGTTAAATTAAGTAACTAAATTCACTGACTTATTGATAAATTGCACACAGATTGATGCCTTCAAGTGTTTATTTCTGTTAATCATGATAAAATAATAAGGCAATAATAATAAAAAGAAACATCTTAGTACAGAAATCTGGGTGCTAAATGAAAAGTATGTTTGATACCAGCTTAAAGGTTGTTATTTAGAAAACCGAGTTTTTAATCTGACAAACGGAGCTCATCAAAACAAATGTTAAAATCTAATGAACTAATTGTGTGTATAACTGTATTTGAAGCGTACAGAGTGTTACCAAAGAAACCTTAAAAACACACACAGAGCGTTCTGATATCTGAGGAAATCAGAGGAGGCAAGCAGTCACCTCTCTTCTCTTCCTGTCACTCTTTCAACCTTTCTTTTCTTTTTTTTTTTTTTACAGCCAGTGTGTCTCCAAGTCCTTGTGCTCCTCTTTGACTCCGTCTCCTGCAGGCAGTGCAATAATGATGGATCAATGTCAGTCCGATCTGCTGTAACCGAGACATCTCTGTGTCTCACCCTGTCTGTCCCAAGCTTTTGTCTTTCTCTTCATATCTCTCCTGTTCCTCGCTCCGAAATGTCTTTCTGCCTCCCCTATTATGTCACACCGTCACTGTCAATTCGGTGTCCCCGCTCCCTCCGTCTTCCCTTTTCATCTTCCTCCATTACTCCCCTCCCTCCCGCTCCGCTGCCTGTGGGGTGATGATTGCATTAGCTCGGTTTGGCTCCGGACCCCTGCCAGCCGATTTCCACACTTCTCCGGGTAATGACTGAAATCCGAGATGCCCTTTTGCATGCGGTTAAAGGCACTAACGGCATCTGTACCGGGAGCAATGAGACAATACCTGCAGTGCAGGAGCAAAACACAAACACACACACACACACACACACACACATATGCATTCTAAATCAATGGAAAGTATGATTGCTTGTGTGTGCTGTTCTGAAAGCAGAGTAATGGAGATGCAGTCATTTCCCAGTTGGAGTCTTTCGGGAAAATATCAATCTCAAATGAGGATTGAAGCTTTGCTTTGGCCCATCGAAGTTAAACTGGGTTTGTCCTTAGATGAAGTGATTGATATGACAATACTCAAAACGAAATCCAACCAACAAACATCAAGCCCCTTCATCCACAAACACCAGCTAGCAACTGATGTAAAGCTATGCAATATGTTTGGAAGATACAATCTGCTGTGATAGAAATCCAATTTTCCAATGAGAAATGGCATTTATTTTGTCTGATTTACGTCAGTCATCGCCACAGCCATTGTCTGATATGGGAAAATAATTCAGATCAGAGCTCCTCTAGTGATAGTTCTGCTCCTGTGATATCAATTAACTGACATGAAAATGAGTCTTTATCTGTCTGTGTGCTTTTCCCAGATGATCCTCTTCTCAGCATGCTGCATCTGCGGCCTGATCGCCGGGATTCTCAACTTCCAGTTTGTTCGGGCGCTGAACAAACGGCCAAACTCATTGCAATCGATCCACCTGGCTGCCATGACACTGGCTTGTCTGGGTAAATAAACAGAAACCGCGTGACACAACATGTTATGATGCAATGGAAGGCAACTGGCAAAGAGTTGTTTGTGTCTGAAACAATAGACGTTTGCACAACTGTAAACTGGTGGATGGGGGGCAGGGGGGCATCATAAAAGAAAATGCAGTGCCCTCATTTATTGGAGCCTGTGGTAAAAGTTTTGCATACGGATTTAAGTTAAGTCATCAGTTTGTTGCAGTAACCTTAACGTCAACTGCTATTTTTAGCAAATTTATGTTGTGGTGATTGTAGAGCACTTTAGAAAATAACTATTGGCAAACTAGCTGTCAAAACATTGTGGAATCCCATGTTTCTAAGAGGTCAAACGTTTATATTTTTTCCATAGCATTTAACAAGAGTTTGGCTTTAATTTTTACAACGTCCTCAGAGTTCTCTTTTCTTCAGATCAACATCAACATCCCCACATCTTGACTTGGTCATATTTGTCCTCTCTACCATGCAAACACTCCCAAATATCTCAGATTGTGAGGACATCTCTTATCCACAGCCTGCCTTGTGTGACTCCAGAGATTTCATTTTGGCTTTTTATGTACTCTTCTCCTGACTGGTACCTTTCTAAAGGTATTAGTTTAAGATTGTGCAATCAATCAATCAAGTTTATTTGCATGCAACATTTCAGCAACAAGGCAGTTCAAAGTGCTTTACATCATAATCCAGGTAGAAGGTTATCTGATGACCTGATATGATAATATAGTTGATAAAAATGAGTGGACCAGACACAGAACCTTGAAGAATACCATGGGACAGAAGAGTCTGGCATCAAAATACTCAAGGTCCAATGGCCTTTAATAAAAAATAAAAAATAGGCCCTCATGGTCATTAAGTCAAAGTCTTTCACTTTAAGTTAAAGTCTACAAATTTTGCTGGCATTTGTCTTCTTGTGTCGTCTTAACTAGACTAGTTCTGCATCTTAAACTCTGACTAACATGCTGCATCCTGAGCAAATGTGGCAAGTCTATTCATACCGACAAGTCCAGGAAATCACATGCCCACTCTGAACTTAGGATTTCTATAATTAACTTTCCAAAAGACACATTATTGGTGCATTGTCGCAGACATGTTTCATCTCATTTTGTGTGACTTTCACACAATGTATTGTTGAATATATTCTCATTTCTTATTTTCCTTCAAGAAGAAAAGTAAAAAAGACAGGGGTTATCAGAGCTTGAAGAAATTTTCCACTGGGAATTTTCAATTTATTCTTAAAACCATCCCATCTTTTCCAGGGATCTCAACCTGTACCTTATCCACATGGCTTACCTGTCGACTGGCCAGTTCTGAGCAGCAGAGGATGTTCATGGAGAGGGAGCACTCGCTGCATCATTCGCACGAGATGACCGAGAAGGTAAGACTAGACTGCTGAAAGAAGACAAACCTAATGCCTTTGAAGGGTAAAACAAAACATCTTTGGGATAAGTGTCAAAATACGCCTGCGTGTGTCCTTTTTAGGAGGTCCTTGACAACTCCAGTAACGGCATTCCTCAGGTCTCCTACAATGGACACACTTCACCGTCACCTTGACGATTTCACACACACCCAAACAAAGACGGTTACTGCAACATTATCTGCGGGACAGAAGGTTCAGCTTGCGGCTCACTCAACATATCCCGCCGTCCTGTCCTGAATGTACAAAGCGGACCAGGGCTCTCACCTGGGAAACCTTTACTACTGTCAGAGAGACAAACACAGCATTAGGACAGCTGTCGTGCTTCTGAATTATTATGCAGACACTGGTTCAAAAATCCTCGGCTCAAACCAAAGCAAGGATGCTAAACGTTTGTTTGGATGACAGCTCAGGTGAACATCTTTTTGACCTCTCTCTTAACATTAATGAGCAGGCAGGGCGGATTTTCCCCTTGAAACAAGGAGCACAAAGTTAGCATGCGGCTGATCCATACGTATCGAAGAGCTACTGCAATTTCCATCTCTCTGTCTAGTAACCAGTTTAATGAATGCAGTTCGAGATAGTCAACAGTAAACTGTATGTATTGTCTGAAGATGGAATGCTTTGACATGATAACACAGCAACTGTACTGTACCATATAACAATGCTTGTATAATAAATTGTTATTTTTATAATGCTTCTTATAAAGTTACATTAAATAAAGTATGGCTAGCCTATGACAACGGATGTCTTTGATCATTTTTGTCTTTATTTTTGCAGCAGTGTTGGAATGATTAATCCAGTTGTTTTGACTATGTATATTTTTTTCGTTTTGCACTTTTGGTTTCTGCCTTTTAAAATTTTTATGGGTTTTTGCCTACTTTTGTTTTTTATTTTGTTTGAGTCATAAACACTGACCTTAACAGAGAAATGTGGGGCCTGAAGTACAATGCATTTTGTTGTGGGTTCTTCCAAAACCTGCTGATGACTTTGTTTCTGATCGATTCCTGATTACCAGTCAGGTTTGGATTGCTTTTCCCCCTTTTATTGTATCTAGTGAGGCTGTATTTGTTTTATTTTATACTTTGAATGAATTTTAAAATGAGACTAAGAGGAAATCGGTATACTCTCAAATTACTTTATAGGGGTATCTAGTTTCTGGAGTTACTATGTTGTTTTTACAGAGTCGGCTCATAAGACAAAAGCAGTGAAGAAATCTAAACTACTCTGCAATTTTTGTGGCCAACCGGCTACAAATGATTTATAAGCACTGTAGGGATATTGCAGCTGGGTGAATTGTTGCTGCCAATGACATCTAAGTTGGCATCTGATTCACAGCTTCACCTTGGTGCTTAGTTAAATGGGTGTTTGAAACCTCATTGAGTCTGGACTATATTTGATCATGTGTAGTTCAAGAAATAGACTAATAATACTTAACTGAGTTATGGAACTGATCAGACATTGTTAAAAATGAAGTTGAGCTTCATGAAAACTTTAATTTATCAGTGAAAACACAAAAGAGATAACAATTCTAATGCCTTTTAGAAATTTAAAGTTAGATATAAATGGAAACCAGGATAGAGTGGAAGAGGTTGAAAAACAACTATTCTATTTTAAAAACAAATAATTAAGGTGCTGAGGGGTGTAAATAAAAATATCTGAAAAGTGTGGAAAGCATTTATCTACCCTTGTCGTTCCCCCAGAGACGCCTCTAAATGAAACCCCAGTGCATACAGTTGAATCAGTGATTGCAAAATTCTGAAATGTAAAAAAAGTTTCAATCACACGGATAGGTTTCTTAAACAACTTTACAGCAAATAATGTAAATATTTAATTTTATGAAAATTGCTACCAAACACCCAGTCCTGCATGTCTGGCTTTTGGCACTGTTCGCAGCAGATATAAACTCAACAAATAAAGTAAATTTGGTTTACAGCTCCTGTAAAACCTGCCTCGAGGAAATGCTTCAGAAAGCAAGATGGGAAACAGTAGCACCACACACACACACACACACACACACACACACACACACACACACACACACACACACACACACACACACACAC
>CAEGAF010092830.1:0-20483 GCA_903067075.1 Micropoecilia bifurca | reverse complement strand
TTTGCTAACTTGAATGCCAGCAAAAAACTTGCCTTGGTACTTGACTCTTGAATCGCAGTTTGTCGGTGAAAAAAATTGTGCTGAGTCTTTAAATTAGCTACCAACCTCTGAGCAGTAGCCGCGGTTCTTGTGTTGATTGCTTGCTAGCGTAGTTAGCATGCTTTGTGGAAAAGTGACGGCTGATATTGTACTCCTTAAAAACTGCAACCGTTTCTTGGCATATCAGACATACCGCCGTTGATCGGACTTCAGCAAAAAAATATTTTTCTCTCCAGTCTTTTTTAAACACTCGGCACTCAGTGTCCACTTTTCTTTTCTTTGGTCCGTTCATTTTTATCGAAGGGGGGGAATGGCAGCTGGACACTTACTCCAACACAGATAAACGTGTCTATCGGGGAAACTGGGGTATTGCAGGGAAAAGGGAGATTGTGTAAAAAAAAAGCGGTTTTTACACAATGATGAATTTTTATAATTTGGACAAGTTTGGCGGGCCGGATTAAAAAGCCTAACGGGCCGTATGTGGCCCGGGGGCCGTAGTTTGCCCATGTCTGCTCTAGTGTAAAGTGCTTTGAGTGGTCAGAAATGATCGGATAAAGCGCTGTATAAGTTCAGTCCATTTACCATTTTATAAACACATATTTATAAAATATGCATATTTGTGTGCATATTTATATATGCACACACAGAGAATTAAGGGAAATATAGTGTACAGCCAGGGCAAAATTACAACCTAAAAATACTTTGGTAGAATTTAAAGTTTACTCCCATCTTAAGGAATATGCAACTGAGAAGGACAATTTAAGAAATGTACAATTGTGCCTAAAATATTTGCAATACTAACAACATTTATTAATATAGAGAATGTCTTTCTAGGGTATTAAAAACATAATAAAATAGTTATGGTTAAAAATGCATTCGGGATCTATTTTAACAAGCAGTGAAAAAAAGATCTCAAGTTCCAAGCACTGGGGGTAGGGTTGTAACAGTATTCAAACTTGACACTGCATGCATGTTTGTTTAATTTTCATTGCCTTCAGATTTGGCAACATACATGTAACACAGTTCCTGTAGTGTTGCACTTCATGTGGAGATGCAAAGACTGCGAAAACGTGTTTTCCAGAAGATCTGAATTGCTCAAGCACTACAAACTAAACCACAGGCATTATGCATGGGGCCATTCATATATTTAAGTTGCGCCTGTAGATTCAAGACCTGGAATGCTTTACTGAACCATTTATCAAGACATCATCCAGTTCACCAAACATTTACCAATGACTTAACCACATTCACATGCCCCATTTGTGATTATAATCAACTTTCTCAAGAACAAGGAAACAGTCATATGTGTGTTCAGGACTGTGTTTATCAAACAAATAATTACAAGAACTACAAAAGTCATAAATACAGAAAACATTCTGATGCTAACAATAAATACATTTAAGACTGACAAAAATACTGAAAAAAATAGGCTGTAGTGAAGAATTGTGTGCTAGTTTTGGCACTGACATTTTTGATCAGGAAAGTACTGTACAAGCTAATCCAAATCACATTTAACAAGAATGATTCTGAAAACTTGGAGATATTAAACTTAAACTTGCATCAGTTCTTCTAAAGTTAGAAAGCAGTTATCTTGTTTCAAATGCAGCTATTGATGAACTATTGCAGGAGTTAAACTATTTAATTGCTTCTTTGTCCCTGCCAGTTACATGCAGAACTATAACCCAAATATTACACAGTTATCGTTGCCAGTTTGACACATCAGTTGTTGAAAAACTTGCTAAGGCCCTCTGTGAAACAAACCCTGTAAAAAAGCAATAGGAGATAAAGGCTCCCCTTCTAGTGCTTGGAGACAAAAAAATTCTATAAAAGACATTTTGAAGTGGTAGAACCTGAAGAATATATTCCTGATAAGAAAAATAGAAAGCCATTCCAGTATGTTTCAATCCTAAAGTCTTTGGAGCAAGTTTTTGATTGTGAGGTTATCTTGGATCAGACTGATAACTTAAATTGTCTTAATAAAGTACCTTTCTTTCTACGATGGGTCATTTTTCAGTGAAAATGAGCTTTTGAGTAAAGAGGAGAGAATTTCATTAATATTATATATAAATAATTTTGAAGTATGCAACCCTCTTGGGACACCTAAACGAAAGCATAAAATTTGTGGTTTATTCTGGATCCTTGGCAATTTATCACAGGGGTGTAATTCTAACTTGTCTTCCATTTACCTGGCTGCTTTAATCAAAACTAATGATTTGAAGTGCTATGGTTACGAGAAATGTTTAGAACCTTTACTTAATGAGCTGGTGATTTTGGAACAAAAAAGGCTCTTTGTGTCAAAGTTTGGGAGAGCTGTAAAAGGCACAGTTCAGTGCGTGGCTGCAGATGATCTTGCTGCCCACAGTATTGGTGGCTTTGTAGGGTCAGACATGTGTAGGTTTTATCTTGCAGTTAAAACAGACTTTCAAACTACAGAGGATAAAACTGGTGCATTTACCTTGAGAACCAAAGGCATTCATGCAAAGGCATATGTAGTTGAGACCCTGGTAGCCTTATAGTCCATGGGCTTTGAAGCTAAGCATAGTTTTTTCTAAAAGAGTTGCATGAAATATCAAGTGCTTTAAAAATGTGCTCTGTACTCTTGCAGGCAGACACCAGTATCAGATGGCACATCATTTGCACGTATGTGGTTTTACAAAATCTCGTTTAGAAGTTACAAATGTTTTCACAGTAACAACTGATGTTCTTGATAAGGGAAACATAAATGCTCTCAAACAGAAGTTTTCAAATCTGGCCACAGTATGAATGACTAAAAGTGCAACATTTACTGGACTGAAGTATAGATGCGAGATGATCTTGATCCATGGCTCATTGGGAGGATAATCAGAGTTCATTGAAATCATTCAAATGGTGATCCTGGCAAGCCAGCTATTCTTTCTGGTCAGAAAACTTGAGGGATGGCATCTTGAGCATTAGAGATCTTACAATCTCAAAACATCATCAGACAAAGAACTGAAACTGATTGAGCTACAAGACCAAACAGATGTTTACCCGCTGGTAGACTACAAAATTCGAGGAATGCGTCTTGTGACAGTGAAAAGATATGTCCACATTTTATGGTAATATAAGATTGTACAAAAAATGTAATGCATGTTACAAAAGAGTTTATTTTTTCTTTTATGGCTGAAACTACTTTTTATTTTATTTTGTCTTTCCCTCTACAAGCAAATGTCCTAACATTCAACTAATGTATAACATATATTGTGAAGAATTTAAATAGCGTTCAACAATACTTAACTGTGTTTATGGCCTTTTCTCAGATCGTCATGGCAAGTTCAAAACCTGCAAGACTGAAGGTGATTCTAGGAGAGCAACACTGAAAAACTGACTCTTCCAAAGGCATACCAGACTCTCTGGATGATCTTCTCAGCAAGGTGAAGGATACCTTTGGTTTAAAGTCCAACATCAGACTTAAATATATGGACAAAAACTTTGGTAATGACTTCTTCAACCTCAGCTCAACTTCTGACCTTGAGTGACCTTCTGACTTGGGAACAGTGAAGGTGATTCAAGAAGAATCAGTTCAACCTTTTGTTGATGATAATGAAACAGCTCCATTTCTCCTGCAGTTCACTCAGTTGACAGCAGTTCTTTAGCTTCAAGTGACACTTTACTCCTCTCCTCCCCTGAATCCTCCTCATCTCGAACACAACAATGTCCAGCCAACTTTCCCATTCCCATGTTTTTGTATGACACTGAACGTCGGCTACAGAAGGGGAATTCTGAGTATCAGGCAAACAACAAAATATTGACAGTCACCCCACGAATGAAGACTGACATCCTAAATAGATTAGATCTAAAGATACAGAGCATATCCAGAGGACACACAGTTCTGTGTAGTTGCAGAGGCCGTGATTAAAAAACAGACTTTTTGTTTTAATTATTAATACTTGATACACTTTGTGCAAAGTTGATATCACTCAAAGAAAAGCAAGTTTGCCTGAATTCATGTTCATTCATGAATTCAACAAAATACACCTTTCTATCTAACTAGCCAGAAACTAGTGCTATTTATTAAATTTGTTGAGCTTATTTTTAAATTTGAATTTGTTAAATGTTAGACTTTTATCAATTTTATACTGTAAGATATCTCTTTAACAACAAATGATATTGATTTGTTGTTAAAGAAATGAACAACAAACAAACTGCTACTTAAATCCAGCAGTGGTGTGCTTTGCTATTCAGCAGAAACGATTATCTAACTTCACTATCAACTTCACTTCCTGTTCACCAACATACCAGCTCCAAAATATCTGATAAGCAACATAAATATGCATTTTGTGTTGATTTCCAACCTAAGATTGGCTGGATTACTCTTCTGCTTGATGTATAAGCTATCAATTTGCTTTTTAAGCTAAAGCCTGCAATATGACAAAACACATATAACACACATGCATACATTATCTTTTCAAAAATATTAACAATCACCCTTTGAGTTATTCAATTTGTAATGCAACTTTGAACTTGGAACATTTATCAAGGATATTTCAGATGCCATAAATGATTCTCTACAATTCACAAGCTGTACACTCATACACTTATACTTGATGCCTGCATTTATAAGGCTTTTTTTTTTCAATTGACAGATTAGTCTACAGTCTTCCAGTTTAACATATTGTTTATCTCACTACAGGGCAGCAGTGGAGATGATGCCCAATTGAACTCAAACGTCTCACCCTGGCTGTGTTTGATTCAGAAGGAGGAAGAGGGATTGAAATAACCCCCAGAAGACATTGGGGGAGTGGAGGTGTTGCATGACCTGACTTCAGTTGCCTCAGCATGTGCCCTGCTTCTGGGTTTGATATATGGCCTTAACCTGGCTTATCCAAAGCCTCTGCGCTTCACATTTGAAGTGTTTCAAAAAAATTTTCATGCAACTTGACCAACACAAGATGTCTGCCAAAGTTTACAGTTTGTTTGGAAGACTTCAGGCCTCCAGTAAAGACAATTGCATGGTGTGCAAAAGGAAATATTATTTTCTGTCTTTGAACACGAGGACATGAGTATTGGAAGCTTAACCTCAAGGGACTGGAGTTTTTGAATTTCTTTTGGGATATTGTGCATATTAAAGCCACAGCATTAGTGGGCTGCTGTTCACAGACACTTTCACAGCGTTCTTTCATTTATTCAATTTGGATCACCACATTTGTGCAATGCTTAATGTTTACTATTCTGTTCTGATGTCAGTTAACTTAAGTATCAGACATGGTCTAAAATTGTGTGAACCAAAATAGACTCAAAAAATTGTAACAGCAGCTTTGCAGGGGCCCAAACTAATTTTTTGTCAGGGGCCCAAGATTCCTGGCGGCGCCGCTGTTTGTAAGACTCGATGAATCCATTAGGAATCCATAAACAGGGTGAATGTGTATTCTGCTTATTAACCAGCAGGGGGAGACATCAGCGAGGCAGAACTGGTTTTGATTGCTCAGTTTGTAGGAAATGTTCATGTATCCCTATAATAAGCAGTTTTTTTTTGTGAATCATTAATCCCATCAATTTATTAATTTATTATTATTATTATTATTGTTATTATTATTATTATTATTATTATTATTATTATTATTATTATTTAGACAGAATATGCTTATTTTAGCTTGGGACCAAAATCTGCCAATAATTTTTGTGTTTGGTATTGTTATGATTTCTTTGGTAACATTTAGACCTTCCTTAATGTAAGAAATAAAGAACAAACCGGTGGGTGTGGTGGAGATGATCTTGTTTATCTCAAATGTCTTGTGTGATGACAATGTTTTGTAAAAAAAAAAAAAAAAAAAAAAATTAACCACCTTTTAAACTTGCAAGATTCACAGGAGCAGACTTTCGTTTACATCTAGGTTGAAAGAGACCTTTAGTTGTTGTTCTGTTTGTACTTTTGCTAAGAAACATAAACATCATGTATTAATCAAGTCAGAAGTGTGTTCCAGAAACAAACCACTGACGGCCAATTTTCTTGGAATAACTGAGTTTTGGAGCTCAGACGATTGTGACAAGCAGTCTCACAGTGTTATATATTTTTATATCTAAATGATGGCTCACATCGCAGGCTGCTGCACAATGCAGTTCTCCGTCATAAAACGATCAGATATCGTTGCTCTTATTTCCTTAACAGATGTATGAGCAGAAACAGGGACCGCAGCAGGATGTAAATTTGCAATAAATTCATCTAATCTGATCAGTTTTCAGATGGAACCAACATGCAAACATCGTAAATATAAAACCAGAGCATGGAGAATCAACATAACTCCCTGTGTTACATGTCGAATCATTTTTTTACTGTTGTTTTATGACTAAAGAATTATGTGCTTTAATTTCAGACTGTGGTGTCGGCACCTTGACACCAGATTTGATCGGAAAGTAAGACATTTTCTTCATCTATAGCTCAATCCACAGCATACATTTGACCCACTGAGTGTTTCTGAATGTGTATTAACTATGTGGTGTTTGGCCAGCAGTGCAGAGTGGCTGGCCCAGCAGCTGGTGCTGGAGTTCAAGAGGAAGTGGCTTCCTTCCCACGTTCATCGGCGAGGACGGCAGAGCCTCCGCAGTTCACTGCAAGAGGTGAAAACAGCAGAGCCGAAAAGTTTTTTTTTTTTCTTGCAAACCGATTGAGCATCAAAATTTGGCTAAAAAAAGATTTACACACTGTTTATTTGGCTTTAGTCAAACTCTAGATCATTTATCATGAAGGAGGAGGAACACCAATCTGTGTTCCATCATCTATGTTTAAAGTCACTACTGATTTGTGTTTAGTTATTTGGTTTCCAGTTTGTGTTGTGATGGGGTTGTTACGTCTTCATAGAGTTTCTGCTTGAAAACCTTGGTTGTTATAATGGGATTATAAATAAACCATGAACCCTGTTCCATTGGTCTCCATTAGTTACCAGGTACTGGAGGTGTGGAGGTAAAGACGGGGAGCCTGACGGAGGAGATCCGACTCAGGACCAGGATGAGGGGAACGCTTAACTGGGAACCGCCCAGTTTCCAGATCATTTTCTCTGTCCAGCCTCAACAAAGGTCATGACCCCTTCTGAGCAGATAGAAAATGTCAAAAACAAACCTTCAGGGAAACGTGATCGGATGTTAAATAACCTTTTAACTTCCTGTTGTAGACGGAGTGAGGTGGTAGCCCTACAACACTACCTTTGTGCAGGTTGTGGGACGGAGGTGGAGTCCAGTGAGTGTCGATGACAACCAGTTCAGACATTTACATTTTGGAGATTTATGTTTGAGGGACAGTGTGAGGGAACAATTAACTGTGATACACACACCTTTTAGGAGTGTAAACAATGCATCAATTTCACGAAGCGTGTATAATTCATGAAACAAGAACAAGATTTTAGCAATTTTGGGAAAACTAAGACTCACTATTAATTTATTTTACAAATAGAGCAGAAGTTTCACCAATCCACAAAAAAATGTGAGGAATAATTAATTCCAGCTTAGACTAGATCATATTCTGCAGATATGAAGCTAATGCTAATGTATCACAAATGCTTGTGTTTCATGTTTTACAAATAGACCAAAGGTCTCATGAATATCTTCACACACCACTTCATGTTTGATCAAACTGCCTTTAGCTTTAGCACAGATAAGAGGCTAACTTCCTCCTTGTTTGCAGCTAACGTTTAGCTAGGAGCTGAACACAGTGCTAGCTGGTAGATTGTCTTTTATGTGTCATTTATTATCTGAATATCTGAATCTAAATAGCTTAATGAGTTGGACCTTTATCTAACCGAAGGTTGTTTATCCAGCCAAACTAAAATTGACCCTACTGTCAACACAGCAGGGCAACTCAACCACTACTTTTCCTGCTTCACAATAAGAAACTCAAAACAGCAATGTGATCATAATAACTCATAATAACTTCTTATATTTACGTTACAAAATTATATGACATCATGACTTTAATTTAGCAAGAAATGTGCTGCTCTAATACCGCAAAAATCTCATACAACAGGTTTTCATTAAACTCCAAAAAATAAAAATTAATAATAATAATATCAGAAACTAGAGGACTGGACTGTTATGGTTATCAATATGTAGCTTTTTGCATGTGGCACCGATTCAGATTCAGCAGCTGCAGTGAACTAAAATCAAAGCCCGACTTGGTGCTGCTAACTGAAAAACGAATGTTCAAGTTGATTGGTAAAAAACTGAGTCTGAGTTCTTCTGCTGCTTCCAGGATACATCAAGAAACTGCGGCACTGTGAATATCTGGGAAGGTAGGCGAAAGATGTTATCAAAGTATTTTATTATCATTATTACTATGATGTCATTATTAATTATTTCTGATTTTCTTTGACAGATATTTCTGTGACTGTTGCCACAGTGGATCAGAGGCAATCATTCCAGGTCGAGTTCTGTCCAACTGGGACTTTAGCAGGTAAACAAACAAATAAATATTAATAATAATAACAATGCGTCACAGCCAAAGTATTGAAATGACTGACTGCTTTTGCCGGTTATTTAACTGACATTTGTGATTCTAAAAGAAGCTTTTATTAATATTGTTGAAGCAGAGGGGCTTGAATGTTTTACTGCATTTTATCTAACTGAAAAAATAATAATTAAAAGTTACACATAAAGCATTATATTTTAATATTGCTACAAAAACCCACTGATGTTTTCACTTTTTGATAAAAATGTAACTTTTTTCCCCCCCATAGACTTTAGTTATGCCACTCTGCTGCATTTTCCTACTACTCTCCAGTTTTGTAATCTTTTCAGTCGACGGTTTCAGTACCAAAAAATTATATGCTTAAAACAGCTAACCTATTATTTTAATACATCTGAATACAAATCATGTTCTGAATGTTTTGTATGAAACATTTTTCTAACGACTGTGGTTCTGATCTGTTTGAGTCGATCAGCTCTTATTTTTATAAAGTAACAAGCCTGAAGCTTCTAAACATCAAAATGCAGGTAGAAACTTAACTCTTAATATGAAAACATGAAAACATGAAATTACATAAAGTACATGTTTTCCCCCAAATGGCAAATGTCTAATATAAAGAGTGGTAGAATGATCAGCGTTTTAAAAATGTGTGTAGTTTTGGTAGTCAGTGAAAACCCAGTTGGTGAAGAACTCAAATTTCTTTGAGATTTTCTGGATTCAAGAACCGAGTGGTTTAAAGACCAGTGTCTGAACACTGCAGGTTCTCTGTGAGTGACTTCTCCAAGCAGCTCCTGGACTCGGTCTGGTCTCAGCCTCTGTTTGACCTCAGCTCCGTGGGAAAGGCTCTGTGGAGCAAAGTGAAAGACCTGGACAGGTTCAGGGTGAGTCGGTTGGATTTAGTTAACGTATAAACACATATTTATGTATCACACAAATGCTGGGAGACGCAACACCTAAAAAAAATGAGACGCTGTCTGTCCCCTCAGGAGCTGAGGGAGCAGCTGATCGGGATCAGGAAGCTGCTGAAAGCCTGCAGATTATCTGAACGGTACGATATGGACATATGTAAAGCAAGTCTATGATTTGTATGACTCAAGGTGTGAGTGGCTGAAGACGGATTGTCGGGCGGAGATGAGTGAAGAGGGAACCAGAACCATCTGCTTGATGGTGGTGTCTCATGTTTAGATGACGTCTTTCACTCCTCTCTCAAAAATATGTCTTCCCTTTCCAAAACACAACCCTAAAAAAGGGTCGATAGCAGCTGTAGGTGCCGTGGTTCTACATAAACAGACTTGATATTTCAGATATTTTCCATCACATATATAAAATGATATTTGTTTCCCTCAAGTCAACTGAGTTGCAAACTTTTAAGCTTCTATTCATTCCTTGGGTTTCTTTGCACAATGAATCAAACTTTTACTTTTGTTTTTGAGAAAGTAAAGGCTCATGAGACACACAACAGTTTAATTTCTAAGTCTAGTCTTTTTTAACAGCCCTATTCCAAATAAAAGCACAGAAACATATTCAGAATTATAAACAAAACTAAACTAAGGAATAAAATTAGAGAAATAAATAAGATGTTAAATTTATAGTTTTCTTTTTTAACAGATATTCGTATTTTTGGAAAGAATGCTGTGGCTGAAGAATAATTTAGTTATTAATACTTTTATCTTTTCTTACTTTCTACAAAGGTAAACAGCTTTAATTTAAAACAAACCTGATTTTAACAAATATAAAACAAAAGCATATGTGTGTGTTGGTGAGAGGTTATGTTAACAGATACATGAAAGTGAAAAAGATACCAGTTCTGCTGTCATTGCTATAATTTTAACGTGAAATGAACAGAAATATGGAGTTTTACACATTTTTGTGTTTTTTTTTTAACAAACTGACTTTTCGGTTCTTTTATGAGTTTTAAATGAGTAATTTCAGATGAAGGAGTTTATTTTTGCTTCAGGAAGATGCACTTCCTGGTTTATTGCTTTTTTTATTTTGTAGAAGCAGTCAGGCAGCAAAAGTGACGTAAAGTAGAATCACTTCATCAAAACTCAAACCAAAATAACCTTAATCTCATTTGTGTGATGCTGAGAACCTTATCATAGTAGCTAAATGTGTCGTTTCAGCTGAAACGTTGTCTGCCTGTAAACTGAAGCAGTTTTTGACGCGATGCTGTGTTTCTGCTGCAGGGTGTTGGCCGAGTTTGAGCCGCTTCCTGCTCACCTGCTGGACGAGCCTCTGCTCTTCTCCATGGAAGACCTTTACAGAGTGAAGAAGGGCCAGATGGTGGCGCAGGCCAGAGCGCTGCTCAGCGCCGCCATGGAGCATGTTGACAACTGTGAGGTTGGTCCTACCGACCCGCACTCTGGACGACGGTTCCGTCAGTCAGTCCATCTGGACATCAGTGCTGCTGCTCTTGCCTTCAGTGTGAAGAATGAAATGTGTTGGGCTCAAGTCAAACTCAGATGTTTTCTCTAACCTCTTCCCCTCAGCTGTGTAGGGGCCGAGGCTTCATCTGCGAGTTCTGCCGAGCGAAGGACATTATCTTTCCTTTTCAGAAAGACAAATGCCAGCGATGTCCAGGTAAGCAAGGACACATGATTAGCACAACCTAAAAAGACATTAGTTGGACATTAGTTTTCTAATCTATACCCTAAATTGGCCACACAATCAGAGCATTTTAATTGCCAGTGCCTGTACAATTCATTGAGATGTATCTAAGCCATAACCACTTATTAAAGTCGCTCCTGATGGTTCATTCACATGCAACATGTTTTCTGTCTTCACAGTGTGCAAGACCTGTTTTCACAAAGACTGTTTCCTGGGGAAACGGTGTCCAAAATGCACACGGATCCAATCCAGAACAAAAGTCCAGACGAAGTCATGAGCAGAGATCTGCTGCTGGGAACCACCACACCTTTCTGGGATGTTCTCCTAATATGGTGCTGTCTCCTTTATCAGTGTTACACTTTCAAACGTTGCACTTAGAAATCGTTTTACAGCTGTAATTTGCTGTCTTTTGAAATACTTCTGTTTATTTATTTGCCCTAAAGCGAACAAGTTCCTTCTTCTAAATTGTTGTCAAATTTTTTTCCAATATTAAACATTTGAGACAATCTTGTTTTCATGTTATCGTGTTATCACTGAGTCATCGGAAGCAGGTAGTCCTTGTGACATCCAGAGGCTTTATCCAAACAAGCATCAGCAACTCTGTGAGAAAATGACAAACTTAAAGTTTCACAGACTAATTTGTGAAAATAAACTCAGATGTTATCTGAGATTGACGTTTTTTAAATCAGAGAACAAAAACTTTGAAGTTCTCTGGAAATAATGTCAATAGTTTGACAACTCTGATACAAATCATCAGATGACACAAATTTAAATATTCTGCAATTGTTAAAATAATACCATAGTTTTTTTCCCTTTGATAGACCAACTAGAAAGTTTTCTCAAGTTTTGAGAGAAAACATCAAAAAAGTAGCAGAGAAGTTTATTTTGTGTCTTGCTTAATGAGCCCAATTAAAACTGGGTGTAAACATTCATCTCTCCAAAGATCAGTGTTTGTTGAAAGAAGTTCATCTGGATATAATGTGTATAATTCATCTACTTACAGACAGAAACAAACACACAGGCCCCAGCAGACCCAGTATGTGTGTTCAGCGCGTTTAGCCTCTAAACGGCCGGTGAATCTCCTGATGGAGGTTCAGTTCACACCTTCATGAATTACCGTCAGACGGCGTCGTCTCAGCCTCAGAGGTGTCGCGACAATTAAAGGTGTGAAAAAAACATGTCAGCAATGACAGGATGCTGACAAACATTGGTGTGATGCAATCGCTGCCAACATTTTTCACTTGGGTTGGAAATATCTCTTAACTTTAATGGTTTCATCATCCAGATAAGCTACATTTTAAGAAAAGAGTTGATATCAGTAGCTCCACAGAGAATCACCTAATTTTCTGCTTTTACTCTGAAATTTCACAGCCAGTTTGATTATTTTTTATAGCTGAGTTGCCTTACAAAATTAACAGAATTACTACAGTGACATGATGAATGTCTCAGGCATAAAAAATAAACCTGGGGTTGTTTCTCGTTCTTGCATCAGTTTATATCATGCAGCTTAAACAGCCTGTTCTACTCTTGTTGGACTGATATGCAAACTACAGAACACATTTGTCCACATTCAATATTTGAGAGTTACTGACCTACAACTTTTGGTCTAGTTCAGTTTATAAGTTTTATATATTTAATATGACTAAAAGTGATTATTAGTAAAACCTCCGACCGAAGTGGAGATCTGAGAAAATTCTGTTTGCATGTGTAAAATGAGAAAAGGAACTTTTTTGTGTGTCAGTGACAAATAATCACCAGTACATTCACATACTTGCTTTGACATGATTCCCACTCAACATCATTTTGTTTTAGTAACTTCATACTCTAATAAGATAATTAATGTCAGTTTAACCTACATATCTGTCGACAAAATTAAACTCCTGGCGCCATATTTAATTCCAAACTGGAAGCCGTAAAAGTTTTGAAGCAATCTGATTGGCTGACAGGTTTTAGCTTTGTGTTACACTGCCCCCTATGGGTTTGGTCAATTTAAAACAACGGTCGGGAGCCTATTTGTCCGGTTTCGTTCAGGTAGAAATTCTGAAACCGATCCCATGTGTACAAAATTATTTTTTTCAACAACGTGGCGGAGATATTTGATTTCAACAAGATCCGACTACCTTAAACCTTAATCTCTTCCTCAGCGTTATCTAAATTACACAATTGACTGGCTGCTGCTAAGAAGAATGACTGATGATGAGGGAATTCAGCGGTTTGACACAAGTTTGATGCATCCGGCAGATGCGTCTGTCGGACTGGGTGTTTGGCTGGTGACAGCCACATTGTTGGCCTTTTTTACCTTTTAATCCAAATAAGTGACTTATAGCCACAATCAGAAGTAATCGTGCCTTAATCATGTTTTACAAGGAAAGTGACAATGAGGAAAGATGGACGCTTGTGAACCTACACAGAAGGAACCAATCAAAACCCACTATAGGTCGTCCAGAGGGAATCTCGTTGCCAAGGACGACGAGATTATAAATCACTGGTTAGGAGGAACAAATACTATGGGCATCGCAACAGTGATGAATGGAGCAACTACCGGAGACCACCAGAACTAAGATGGCGCCCCAGAATCCAGCGACTGTAACAGGCACCAACTACAGGAATGATGCAAGTGAGAGAGACAGGTTTCCAGAACGCACCACGACACACGGGCTTCAGACTGAAGGTTCGAATCTTACACAAAATAATTAAGACAGTCCATCACTTAAAACTAAATTCAGCAGTAACACAGATAACTGAGGTTTTTTCTATAGTCATTATAGTTCCTGGTATTTGTTTTTTCTTTTTATTTAAAGATTTTGTTGGCCCTTGTGGCGTTTATTTGGAAGTAATCCAACAGGAAAGAAGGTAATGAGAATGGGAGAAGACATGCGGCAAATGTTGCCAGGCAGGGAATCGAACCTGTGACTACTGCCATGAGGACTAAGGCCTCCTTACGTGGGTCATGCTTTGCACCTGCACTTTCTGAATTAAAACTGTTCAGCCTCGTCTGAAAAGACTGAGGGAACCCATGGGCGTCCACCTGGGCCAGAAGAAACTCGGACCACCAAGCAGAGGAGGTGGGCAGAGAGTAAACGAATAAGTGACAGACCCTGATAGTGGTGAGTGAGTTAACAGCAGCTGCAGGTCCCCATCCTGACGACACTGAGACACCTGTTTCTCAGAGACCTTCAGCAGATGTTCTGATGGCAGGTCTTTCTCTCTAGGACCCGTCAAAATCACTCCAAAGACGCCTAGAACTACACCTGCCACGCGCAGAGCCATCGGACATGTGGGAACTGAACAAACTGCAGGATGGAAACCTAATCATGAGGAACCTCAGGAATTCCAATGTGACCGGATTTCCACAATTTGACATTGGGATTCTCCAGGTTGACAGCTTCCCGGGAGACACGTTGAATGGCAGTTGTGGAATGACAATTGGAGAAGTTGAGCCTGTCGTTCGAAGGGATAAACGATCAGGGTACTGAAAACCACACTCCATCCTCCATCATCTTAACGGACACATTCGGACTCACAGGGAACATGTTCCAGCTGTTCATTGGACCAGTACCACCACGTCTACGGTACCGGTCAGCTAACGCACATGTTCCCATTAGCCAGAGAGCAGTGGAGTGGGGTCTGACTGTGATCTGCTTTCAGGACATTTAAAAGCTTCTGCTGCTCAATTCAATCTTTTGAACACAGATTTGACTTTTATACCCACAATAGGTTGTAATAAAAACATTAAAATGCAAAACAGGTATTGTTGAATGCACAAGCTTTAGTTTTAACTTGTATAACTTAGCTTTATTGACGGTTGCAAAACACTTGCACACTAACGGACTCTTGTATGCATGAATCTTCTGCTGCAACCATAGTAACAGCAAAAAAGTATAAGAATTATATACAGGTATATTATGAGGAAAGTGACAATGGGGAAAGATGGACGCTTGTCCATCTTTCCATCTGGTACTACTCATTCCTTGAGCAGTACCAGAGAAGGAAGGAATTAGTCTTGGTTCTGCCAAAAACACAGGCTGAGAGGAAATCCTGGTCACCAACTTTTAGAGGAACGCTCTTTGGCAACTAGAAAGCAGCTGTTATTTAATGAGAGAAATAAATGATTCAAGGGTTGAAAATCTGTTCTAAATTACAAGCAAGTGAATAGAAAATATTTGTTTAAATCATTTCAATTTTACCCATTTTTTGTGCAGGTTGGGCTAAGGTTAATTTCCAATTATCTTTACAATGTGTATTTAGTTTAAATAAAAGCTGATCAAAGCTTCAACTGGACGTCTTCTGTGCTATAAAAGTGGACAAGAAAAAATCCTGGCTTAAGTTAGTTTACCAAAACTTTTATTTGGCTAGGAGAGCAAGACGTTGCGTAAAGTGCGGGAGGGGAGCGAGTCAAACATTTTATGCTGATGTTACCTGAAGGGGAGGGATGATTAAGAAAACGTTAAATTAGCAGGACAACAGCGCTGGCAGATCATAGGAGCTGTGGACGTGTGAAGATGGACAACCAGGAAGGAGGTGAACTCTGCTTTCCACAACATCTCAACACCTTCTGCAGAAAGCCGAGACCCTCCTGGTCTGAGGGCGTCGTCCTGAACATCACTTTGTTCATCTCTCTGCTGACTGTGATGCTCAACTTGCTCATCATCATCTCTGTCTACCATTTCAGGCAAAAACACGAGAGTAAACAGTTCAATTTCAGTAGACTGCAAATGAAACCTTTGACATTTTGGTCCAATGGTTTTTTATTTTGTCTGTTCATCCAGGCAGCTCCACACTCCCACTAACGTCTTCATCCTCTCTCTGGCTCTGTCAGACTTCCTGGTCGGCCTCCTGCTGATGCCTTTGGAAATCTTCAGGAACACAACCTGCTGGTTCCTCGGGGACGTCGTGTGTGTCCTCTATAGCTACCTGATTACTCACGTTGTCTCCGCTTCAGTCGGGAATATTATGATCATATCAGCTGACCGCTTCGTGGCCATTTGTGATCCTCTGCACTACCCCACCAGAATCACCTTAGCCAGAGCCAAGTGCTGCGTCTGTCTCTGCTGGCTCCTGTACGGAATCTACAGCGTCTTCTACTGAAAAGACGAGCTGGTTCACCTCGGCAGGGCCAACTCCTGTGTCGGACAGTGCGCGATTGTGGTCAACGCTGTAACGGGCACGGTTGATCTAATTTTGAATTTCATATTTCCGGTCACAGTCATCGTTGTGCTGTAGGTGAGAGTGTTCGTGGTGGCCGTGTCCCAGGCTCGCGCCATGCGCTCAACGCCACGGCCGGGACCATGCGGCTGTCGGTGGGCCTGAAGTCGAGGAAGTCGGAGCTGAAAGCAGCCAGGACCCTTGGAGTTGTTGTCTTTGTGTATCTAATGTGTTACTGTCCGTTTTATGGTTACGTTCTTGTTATAGTGAACCTACCCAACACTCCCTCTGTGCCTTTTCTATTCTTTCTCTTCTACTTTAACTCTTGCCTGAACCCTGTGATCTACGCCTTGTTCTACTCCTGGTTCAGAAAAGCGATCCAGCTCATTGTCACGCTGTGGATCCTGTCAGGCCAACATGCTGCAGTGACGCTGAAAGAAGTATTTCAGTTTTTCTGTCTCTACTATAAGCTCACTGCTGAATAAAAATAAAATGCTGCAACACGTTTGATAACAACCAAACAACTGATAATCTGAACATTTGCTGAATGTGGTTCTTAAGCAACATACATGTCATTAATATTTTAATAGCGCTGCACAGTTTTAATGTTGAAGGTTTCCTTCCTTCACATCACAAACATGTAAGAATCAAATACAAAGGAGTCAAAGAAAATTAGTCCACCTATGAAGTTCTAGGATAAAAATTTGTGTTGAATCCTGTGTGTAAAAATCTTTTTTTTTTTTTTTTTTTGGAACAACCTTCAAATTTTTCTCACATGGAGAAAATAGTCACAACAGCGCTGTTAGGTGCCGCCGGCATCCTGCATGTTTCTGGCTCAATACGCCTGAATTAAATGAATCACAAAAAAAATTATTCACCGTTTTCTAAGTTGTTTCATTGTGTAATCTATACCGTCATTGTCTGTATCTGCTTAAGCTTTTATAAATGTACTAAACTAAATCTCCAGTAAGTTCATCTGAAAATTTTATTAAAAAGTTTAATGTATTTATTCACAGAAATTGAAAAAAAAACTCTGTTCATTACTGATTAAAGTAAAAACAAAAGGTTTTGCTTCCTTCCCTTTCTTGAAAACACAATAAACTGTGAAAATCAAGGTATATGGCAAACCTCTACATTAAGGTTCCTCACACCTGCTGCTGCTAAATCCTCAGTAAATAAAGTAGCTATTGACGCTTCCAGCAGTCACTAAATGATGTCCTGGCCTAATTTTGCTGTTTGTCATTTGTATAAAGGAACATCAAAGTTAGCAAGACAAAAAGTAATTAAAAATACTATAAACCTAAACATGTTCAGAACTACAAATAAGGTAACGTAATAATATTAACAGTTTGCCCTAACCTACACCAAATCAGTTTTGTGTAATCTATTTAACCGAAACACAATGTGGTGAATCGTTATCTGCTTTTCCATTACAAATGTGCAGAAATGTCTATATTCTGCTAATGTTGAAAAAACACAATTTAGGAATTATAGTTTTTTCCGCATTAAAATCACTTGATTAAGCTTGTTGACGGGATAAGTATTGTAAAAAAAACATGGCAGCGACAGTTACATAAAATACACTCATCATGGCTGCCATCAGAGAAGATGTTGGTGTCTTACTCAGGCGTTGGAGCGATAAGTCCCTTAAACGTAGGAGAGGCTAGATATGCGGTACTTCTGGGAATTTTTTTTACAGAATAGCTATGGACTAAACATGTTGCATTGAAATTGGAATTCTGAAAATAAATTTGCCTAGTTGAATCATGCAAATTTTGAAAAAAATCCTCCTTTTTTGATAGATTTTTTTTGGTGGTTTTTCTGCAATATTGAAATTAGTATATTTTGCTAAACTGAAAATGGGAAAAACCCCCCCCACCCCCCACCCCCCGTGAGTCATGGTCAACAACTGGATGTTACCACTGGCGTAAAAGTCACAAAGAAGACAACAGGAAGTGGTAGGAGGAGAACGGTACGGCATGTTTTTTACTGAACAGTAACTTGGCTGCTCACGTCGTCTCCGCTTCCATCGGAAATATCATCCTCATATCGGTTGATCGCTATGTTGTCATTTGTGATTAAAACCATTATCCCACCAGGATGTCCATGGCCAGAGTGAAATGCTGCCTTTGTGGGTGTTTGTTCTTGTATGGGCTCTACAGTGCTTTGTATTTGAAGGACGAGCTGAGGCGGCCGGGCAGCAGTAACTCTTGTTCTGGAGAGTGTATGGTTTTCAGCAACTCTGCCGTGGCAACCGTCGATCTGGTTCTGAATTTTATAATCCCGGTTACCATCATCGTAGTGCTGTACACCAGAGTGTGTGCGGTGGCCGTGTCTCAGGCCCGCGCCAGGCGCTCTCATGTTGCAGCCGCCAGACTGCAGCTCCACGGGGAGAGAAAGGAGCAAAGGCCCAAAGCGTCAGAGCTGAAAGCGGCCAGGACGCTGGGCATCCTCGTCTTTCTGTATCTGATGTCCTACTGTCCGTTTTATTGCTACTCTCTTGTTGAGGTCAGCTTGACGACCACCTCTCCCACGTCTTATTTGTTCTTTCCCTTTTATTTTAACTCGTGTTTGAACCCTGTGATCTACGCCCTGTTCTACCCCCAGTTCAGGAAAGCAGTTAGGATCATCGTCACTCTGCAGATACTGCAGTCTGGCTTCTGTGAGGCCAACATACTGTAGAGGAGCTTCGGCCTGGCGGCACTGGTAATTTACTGTGCTCTGCTTGTGCAATTTCAAGTTGAATTTGTGCAGTTATTGCCTTTTTCTGTCTTAAAATAATGTCATTACCTACAAATTATAATTGTTTATTCATCATTTACATCTAATTTTCACAAAAAAGTGGCAATAGCAAACATAAGTGATGTTATTGCTTCAAGAATAGACTGAGCTTTTCATTTTCTAATAAAAAATACACAGAACTACTAGTCTGTCCAGGCCTCTTGCTCCATTGTACTGCTGCTTTTCTTGTTCGCTCTTAATTACCCAGCACATTCGCATTATCTGCTATGTTGCTAACTCAAATCCACTGCAGCCCAAAGCTGTATGACATGGAAACCTTTTGAAAAGTCTGACATATTAAATAAAAAAAGACACAAACTCACAAAATATGTGGAAACGTGTGTCTGCTTTATTTGTGCAAAGTGGAATGAAATTAAAATAAATCTCCAATGTTTGTTTGTACACAAATGTCAAGCAACACAAAAGCAGACATTTCATTTTGATTTCCCATCACTGAATTATAAAGCTAAATGTGAGTTCTATTTTATAAATGCAAGTTAAGTCTAAAGTCCTTTTTTAGCCTGATGTCAAGTCTTAAGTTTCTAATGACTGGAATAAACTTATTATCAAATTAAAAACATCTAGGTCCCATATAACTCTGCATTGCTGCAGGTTAGATTCCCTGAACTGTAGTTTTGTCCTCAGGCCTTAACTTATAATACGAATATGTATTGTATATATTCTTGTTATTTTTTAATGATATCACATTTCAATTGTCCAACAGCTTAAGTTTGTTTAATTTTTTTTATCACTTTAGAAAAAAATACATTTATGCTCTAAGAATAGTAGATTAAACTCTGTTAATGTTGAATCTCTGAATCAGTGCCTTCTTTGTCTTTGTAATGCCTGTGTTAAATAATTTCATATTGTTCACTCCTTTAATTAAATTTAAAAAATATTTGATAAACCCCAAACTGAAGTGATAACATTGGGAAACCAACTAAACTATAAATGACATGGAAACCTTGTTTCCATGTCATTTATGGACATGGAAATCTAATAATGATAGAGATAAAATGTGGTGAAATAAATGTCAAATTTCTGAATGTAGTGTGTTTATTCTCAAAAGAACAAAGCAGAAGATTATTTTATTCTTTTTCCAATCCCCTCAGATTGCTGAGCGTATTTTGCAATCCTCGACTACACTAAGGATTTGTAAAAGTTGTGAACCTTGCTGAGCTACGTTGTAGTACAACGCCTGGCCTCACGGTGCCACATGATGTCCCATCCTGCTGCCTTCAGTGGGAGACTGTGGAACGTCTCCATTTCCCAATAGCCAGGCGATCAATGCCACCGCATTGTGGGTCAACAAAGCCATTAACCCATTTAAGTCTTGGGTCTAAATGTCCGTTTTCGTCTAATTTTGAATTTACCCTTATATTTTCACCCAAAAAACTATTTACCTTGGGTTATTTGGTATCATTATTTTCAGCACAACCTCAACTTTATCATTTTACAGTGTTTGTTTCATTTTGACAAAATGCATTATCACAGTGGA
>CAEGAF010092828.1:0-33761 GCA_903067075.1 Micropoecilia bifurca | reverse complement strand
AATGGTGGATTTACAATGAGTAATAACTGCTATCTAACACTTAAATGCTGTTATTATTAAACTTACCTTTTATTATATCCTTAAGATTATGAGAATGTGGGAATTTTTCAGCTTGGATCCCTGTGAAAAGGGTCTATTGCGCCATTTTTGTTGTTAATAAGCGTGACGCGCATGCGCCATGTTGGATAGAAATATGAGCAACTTCTGAGCATCTGGCCTCACGGAGACATGATGCTGTCGGTCTGATAATCATGAACTTTGGGACCTCAATTAAAAATGATATTTTCTGATCTCCCAAGACGCGGAATCAGAGTAAACTTCCAGCCTTATGACTGAACATTTTGTGGATCCGATTGAAATCGTGTCAGTGTTCATTTGACACGAGGCCTAGTTTGGCGTCTTGTACTTGACTTACAAGCAGGCCGCGGGAGCGCCATGTTTGAAATCGCTGCGTTGGTTATTAGGTAATTTTTCGGAAACCTTATTCTAAGTTGTTTGTCCTTTTCACCGATAATGTTAGTGAAATTTTTTTATGTCTAAATAGAGCAGCACACAAGGGAAGACCTGACCATGGATTATCTTAGGAGATATAATGGCATTAAAAAAAAAGGATAATGGCATCTGGAGCTATACTATTAAGCTGTGGACTCCTTAGAAGGTGCATGGCGGACCCATCAAAGGTTGGTTGGGTCAATGGCGCGACAGAAGACACCTCCACGTAGGAGCTGTTTGGGTTTTGCTACGCTGCTGATGCTAATGCTGTTGAAGGTCAACGCTGGGTCTCTTGGTGTGCTGGTCTGGTTTGGTCAATGAGCTGAGAAGGATTCTGCTGTTGTAAATCCTTCCATCTTTGGATTTTTAGTGTTGTTTGAAGCAATTCCTGTGGTTTTGTGACCTGTGGAGGTTTAGGTGTAAGTAGAATCTAATGTATAATCTGATACCTAAGCCACCACAACTGGCTTAAAGTCAGTTGTGATGTGAAAGAAAGATGGCTGCCAAGGATTTGGCAAATATCGTTTAAAGGCTGTAAGACGTGATTCAGCAAAGGCTTTGTAAATGTCACTAATAAACCTTGATAACATACATACTTTTTAATAGTAATATGTCTATGTTGACTTTTGTATAACTGCATTAGGATATTTGTCTTTCCAAATAATGTCAAATATGTTTTTGGATGAAGACGAGGTCTTTATATTTCAACATACATAATTTTTTTAAAAAGTATTTCTTGTGCCCATTTAATACTTAGTTTGAAATTTAGGGTACAAACTTTAATAATTAAACAACTCAAACAAATGTAATTTACGATCAGTTTAAACATGAAAACCGATTAGTTTTTGCGCCTCAACGCATGACCGTGCGCAATTTCCTCATTTCTTTACTTAATTTCTTCTTGATGACGATGGACAAAGTAGAGATCTAGTGTATATTTAGTATATCCCATCATTTCAGCTGGACAGAGACCTGCGCAATTTGGTGGACACATTGTGGCTACGCTGCATTTCATAAGACTGCCAGACAATGTATTAATGCGCAAAAAACTGCATCAAAAGTTTAATGAATTCTCATCTCCCTTATCTCCTATAGAAGACATTTTTCAGAGTATTCATCTAATACATCTGAGGGGGAAAATGGACAGATTGTCAGCTTCCTTGGTGGAAAAACGGAAACGGGCTTCGTATTTACAAGACAAGAAAGATTAATTGTCTTTGTTGATGCACTTTTTGATCGTCCAGGCTATTAAAACTTCAAGCTTTCACTTTTCTTTGGGACGTTCGTACCATTCATAAACGCCTCTTAGAGAAAGTTTGGGCTGAAGTTCAAGGGGTAGAAATTGATGGTGACCCAGTAACGATCTCAGTCCATAGTCAGAAGATTTTTGAGGCTATCATTAAATCATTTAGGGGATCCAGTCAAGTTGTGGGAAGTTTCTTATAGAAAACGCAGCATTGGACAGAATAATTGTGGTGTTAGTCTTGAAATATTTTGCAGAGAAACTGCCATTAGCTGCACGTTTTTTCAAAGGCCTGGGTGAAGCCATATGGAAACCTTTTAAACAGAGACGTGTGAAGTCCACCACACTTGTGCAGAAGCCAGTCAGCCAAGAGGAGACCAGATATGAGCCATCTCCATCATCTGTGGTTGAGAAGCTCTGCAGTGGAGATCGTGCAGGAGATGAAGCATCGTCAGGTTCTGGTGCAAATGTAAATGTCCATTTAGATTTGCAAATGAAGATTTGTAAATGTAAATCACTGGACTTGATTCAGAACGTGTCCCAGAGTCTGGCAGCAAACAGGTGGAAAACCAGGGAGAGAATGACCGTTTCTCTCCAAGTGCTCTGGGTTTTTCTCAAAAGCAGGAATATTTTCAATAGACCCAGCGTCCATGTTGGGTTCATTGGTGTTTCAACAACAATGAGTGAGTGTGTTTAAGCATTTCTGTGTATTCATTTGATTTTATAGTAAAATCACTTCAAAATCTATCAATTTTAGAAATTTGTTCTTTTTAATATTCAGATGTTGCCAATAGAGTGAATGCGCAGTGTTTGTTCTCTTTGTTCTTATATGGGTTTTCTCTGGGCACTCTAATTTCCCCCACAATAAAAAAAAATCAAATAAACCCAGTGTTCATTTTGGACTCATTGGTGTTTCAATGGCCACTTAGTGTGTGTATTTATTTCACTACTGTTTAAATAACTTCCCTTCGTAAAAACTGTTCAGCTGTTCTTACCAAAACTGTTCATTTTGGTTCTCCATCAGAACCAAAATGGTTCTGATTTGGGTAAGTGTTAGCGTCACAATAAAAAATAGAAAATTTTGGAAGTAATTTAAGAGGCCTTAAAAGCGTTGGAACCGTCCTGAGGTGGACATCCATCCTCAGTTCCTTTGTCGCATGTCTTTCCCCCCTTACTGTTGGAATACTGCCAAATAAAGCCACAAACATTAAAAAAAGTCATAATAATAAAAAAAAAAATTAAGAGAATGTCGAGCTGAACAGAATGTCAGAACTATAGTGATGCCGGAATGTTTTGGGCATAAGCTCAACCAGTTACATGGGATTAGTGTGGCCCTTTAAAATGAAGCTTAGTGAAAATTTCAAAATAAAAGCCTCAATATTCCTCTCAGGTTAGTGCACCGCCTCAGAATTTTGGATATTTTTCTCTCTCAGTTCACTGCCTTGCTGCAAGTGTCTGCTTTGTTGGGCTTGTTCCTCCAGATCCAGGAAAGCAAACAGGATACAACCGGAACTGAAACTTCTTACAATCATATTTTATTTAATTGTGAGATGTATTCAAAAACCAAAACACAGGTATCTTTGCACAGCATAGAGAGGGAAAAGGAGGCTGTTTTTGTTTTTTTTTGGGTTTTTTTTAGAAAAGAGTAGATTTCTGGTGAAGTGTACACAGACAGAAAAGGAAAATGACACTTCTCCAAACCATTTGGGAAATTAAAATAATGAAAGAAAAACACTTTGACAATTTTAGGGGGGGGATGGTTTCCACAATTGAGTCATGAAGGCTAATATCATCTGCAAGAGTTTTGGCTGAGAAAGAAAAAAATAAAACATTCTTTGAATGGTGCCTGGAAGCTTTGACATGTTATAATTTACACATCCAACGAGCCTTTATAACTGAGAGCAACAGGCACTTTATCCACTGTAGTATTATGTTAAGCCATCCGATGTTCAGTATTATCTTTTTTATGTTGGTAACCAATTTTCTATTTGCAATAAAACAGGAATAACCAGTCAAATAACTGAGTAAATATTTGGCCTCTTTTTGTCTTCTCAATACAATCTGAAACGAAACAAGGATTGAGTGAAACCAAGCTAACTAGACTCAGTCTAAAAACCCCAGTTATTTCATAAACAGTGACTGTGTTTCACTCTTTTGCTGTTTTTCCATTACAACACACAAGCAGAAGTGAGCTGGCAGATACATTTGACACCATGACACTGGGGTTTTTTGAATGTAAAAAGTATAAAATCAGTATATGCTGGTATGTAAAAAATGTAGTATTTTTAACATAAATATTGGGCACTAATAATCATTTTGACAGATGATCAAATGATGTTGGATTCAGGTCGTTCCAGGTAAAGTTAGTTTTTCTAGACTCTCTACCACCAGGCTCCCATTCATTTCTGGTTTAAGCTGTAAAAGTACTTCTCCCAGAATTGATTTCTTCTGCTTTTTATTTCTTGTCACATTTGCGAGTTTTGGATCTTAAAAAGCATTTTAATTTTAGATACCTGGCGTCAACATAAAAAAAACCTGTTTTTAAAAGAGGATTTTATTCATTAGGGGGGAAAAATGCCTATTCAAAACAATGTGGCTCCATGTGGAAAAAGTAATTGCTCCCTAAATCTAATAGCCTCTTTTGTGATTCAGCATTTCTGATGATCCACAAGAGGAATTTTGGTCGACTCTTTGCAGGATTATCTCAGTTCAGCCACATTAGAAGGTTTTCTTATCGGGCTACTTTGACACTTGTCTTTTGGGACAGCCATTTAAAGATTTTTTTGAACCAGTATATTGTCCTTCTGCTAAACCCATATGCACTTTAAGTCAGAATCTGACCATTTTTGTGTGTGTTTGAAGTCAAAATTGTGGTAAATCTGTTCAGGGACAAATACTGGAACAACACAAGACAACTGCCAAACTAACAACACTCAAACATCTGCTTCAATACATTGGGTGGCTCTTGCCTGTGTGAATTTAATTTAGGAAAAAATAATATTTCCTTTTTTTTTGCAACTAGTGAGTCATCAATGACAAAATCCCTCTGGGAAAAACTGTGTGAAAAGTTAAACCTGTAATAGATGCCAAGATCATAATGTTTAACATTCAGTACGTTTTTGTTTAATAGGATACATCCAAATTGGGGTAAAATTCTTACCCTCCACCCCCCACCAATTACAAGAACATTAGGATATTAATTAGAAAATAGAAGAGATGATGCAGCTTTAAAACTAATTCATCTTCTCAGCTCAACTGAAGTGACTAAACTTAAATATATATATTACCAATTTGACATCCTAGTAATCATTTCCACTACTGAACTGTCCGTTAATGACGTTAATCAAAAAGGACACGGGGAACATCAGACCTCCAAGGTATTGATCCCCCCACAATAAAATGTGACATCTCCAGCAAATACTGCCAAGAAATGGAACAAATTGCTGACCTTTAGATCTGCATGGACTTCATGTTGATATTGATGAAACTATGTAGTTGTTCATCATGTTGGAAAATCATTAACTGCCTTACACTTTTGAGCTTAGAAATAAAAAATGTTCCAGCAAGGGGATTTTCTGACACATGGAAAATAAATCAACGCGGCAGTAGGAGTGGAGATACGCGTTCACAGGGTTTAATGGGTAAAACTTAAAAAAAAAATCAAAAATATGAACTGAAATTAATAAGTCATAAAACTGTTGTCTATTAATACCAAACTCTATTTTCAGCTAATAATGCACTTCTTTTGTGCATTATTAGCTGTTTTATTAGTAAATGTGAAGACACAGCCCACAGGAATAGCTACAGGCCCCAGGATGTGTAAGAGTTGAACAACGTTCAGCAGTGCGACAGGGCCAACACGTCTTGTTAGATCAAAGAAAACAAACTTTTAATTTCCTTTAGAGACCAACAGAACCAGAAGAAGAAAAACAAGTTTTTGTTTTTTTCCCCCTATTGTTTGAGCAAAGCAGTGAAAAATAAAAACAGGTAATGTTCTCCATTTCTCTCTCTGTGGGAAACAAAATGTTCTGGAGAATCATCTGGCATTTCTTCAAGTCTTTGAGCTTCGTGTCGCTGTTCAGCAGGTTGGTACCACCAACACGCTGTTCATACTCTGTTACAAAGCTGGTGATCCAAATGGAACCAACATACCAGCATCAAGTGTCACTAGAAGCAGCTTCGTCCGCACTCAGAGGATCAATAACTTCATTGTGCGTCTTTGTCATCAACCGTTTTCTTGTAGCAGGCAGGCAAAACGACAAATACGTCTGTTCTGAAAAGACTTGGAAAAAGAGATCTGCACAATGATTTTGTTATTTCAGAAAGAAGGTGAAACACATGTAGCAGTGATCAGAGTTCTGCAAGTCAGGATGTAGCCCTAACACATAGATTTTCTTTTATTTTCAGTTGCACGTGGGAAGGAGAGTAGGAACTAGGTTTGCCCAACGGCGCCGAGCTTTTGTGACCAACACGTCTGAACTGAAAGCGCTTTACAGTCTCTAGACAGTTTGTGAGAGCACAATTTCATGTGTTCGCTCATCACAGATGTTGTGGAGAGTGAAATATCGGCATCTAATCATCGTTACTGAGTGTATAACCAGCCAGGGACGCGTGAAGCACCAGCATACCGCTCAGTGACACCAACGAGAGCGAGCATCTGCAGACACCACAGGCTCCACCTGCTATGATCTAGAGCTTGCATCCTCGAAGGTGATGATGCTGGACTCGGGGTGTTGCACTCCGCCTGGGGACGCTGTCCCGCCGCTCTGCGACGATGGGGAAGTGGAGGACAGGGAAGCGCCTGAGGGCCCTCCGGACGTTCTCTGTGCCGAGGACGAGGCGTCGCGCCCACTGGGGAGGAGCGGCTGGCTGTCGGTTCGGACCTCGTCGTCGTCGTCTTCTTCCTCGTCGTCCATGCTGGGCCAAGCGGACTGGTCCTCCACCCGCTTTAGGCGTTCATTCAGAGCTTTCAGGGCCAGTTGTCTGCATCAACGAGGCAACAGGATATATAAGGTAAAGCTGAGAGGAAACACATTTACAGGGCATCTGCAGGTTTCAGTAAGACAAATTTAAGACTTGATGCCATTGGCAACTAATAATTTAAGAGAAAAGAAACTACAAATCTAGGGAATGAATGGGCAGTGATACTGCATTACAATCAAGCATAGCAAAAAACGTTTATGGCTCTCGTGCCTCTCACTGCATCTGGCTCTACAGACATTTTTGCACAGAATGAACACGGCATCTTATAGGTTGGCAACAGAAGTGGCTAAGACAAACGCCGTCCGATTAACTGGCAATAAATGTGAACTTACCTATGATAAAGACAAGCATTTTGCCTGACAGAAAATTACATATGAGAATATACAACATGAAATAATCCTGCCATGCTAAAATTTAAGACCTGTAATTAACGTATTTAAGGGGTAACTTACTTTTCTAAAAAAAATAAAATAAAGACGTGACATTTTAAAGCCTTAATTTTAGATACATGAACTAAAATTCCACATCCATTTTTAAGGATGTGTGGAAATCCTGACTTGAACACAAAGAGCAAATCTTCATCACCCACATTCTTTCTAGCTGAAATATCTGTCTTCTGCTTACATTAAACCCACTCTTGGGGGCTAGGGGATGAGTGCAGAATGTTTGTTTGTTACAGTTCAGCTCCTGATACCCCTAAATAAAACCCAGTATCAGCTGCATTCAGAACTCCACTATGTGAAACCACAGCACCCTCTCTGTGTACTTTTGTCAGCATAGATGCAGCTGGTCTGGGAAGGCCTCTGAGGTTTGTCAGAGAACAACAGTAAACAAATGACATGAATAAATACTAATCTAGGAACATTCTGCCAAGATTAGCATTGCTAACTCCTTCTCTTCCACTGTAGCGATTTCCTATGAGCCACTTAAATTATGCATCTGGTGCGAGTATCAAGGGCAGTTAAACACTAACTAAAAGGCCAATGTATCACAGGCTTGCAAAATATGAACATTGATCTTGTGGTGATCAATTCATTGATCGCCGTTGATGAAGTTTTTAAAATTTAAAAGACTACAACAACTGCAAATCTGACAAGACCTCCTAAACTAACGTCCACCTAAACTAAGGAGCTGCAGGAGTGGCAAAAAGTAACCCATTGCTGGCAGAAAGCCATTAGAAGGACAGTTTGCCACAAGTAGCGTTGTAGATACAGCAAACGCTAAGGCAGAAGTTTACTTTTCAGCAGCAGCTAAACATACAGCCACAGTAACAATGGAAAGGTTTTAGATCAAAGAATATTCATGCATTACAACAGTCCAGTCAAAGTCCAGATCCAAAAATCCAATTAAGGAGTCAGTGGAGAGATTTAACAATGGATGTTTGTAGGTGTGCTCCTTCCAATCTGACTGAGTTTGAGCTATTTTGCAAAGAATAGGCTACAATTTCAGCCTGTATGTGTACAAAAGCGGAAGAGACGTACACCAAAAGAATCGCAGCTAGTTGCAGGAAAATGCAGTTCTACATATTAATGACTCAGGACTGAAAGCAAAGACAAGCAACACTTTTCCTATTTCCATTTGCAAAATATCTTGAAAACCTTATACTTTTTTTTGAAGAGAATACTTATATGAAACATTACTTGATACAAAGCTCAAAAAGCATACATGTTGCATAACACCCCCTTTATTCAATTTTTTCTCAATCCTACGCATAAAGAAAGATCAAAACATTTGCAAGGCAATGTTGCTTCCCACACCCAAATAGTGATTCAGCTGTTCTATTGTAACTCTTCATTTCTTCTACAACCACTCCAGCAAATTCTTGCACAAACCGAACGCATTTATCAAATGTTAGTCTGTTCTGGTATTTCATGTCTGACAAAAAACAAAGTGAAATGTCTTCACTTGATTGTTTGAATGGGGCTATGGATTTGCTGAATAATAATAATAATTATTATATTCCTCAACAAAGGCTGCAACTGGGAAAAACAGCACAGCTGCATAACAAATCGCGCAAACAGATGAGACAAGAAGGAGCCTTTTAATTCAGAGCAGCCGAGAGGAAGGAAAACCGGTTCATCCCATGTCCATGATTTATAGTTTAACTTGATCCTTTCTATTGCTAAAAAAGCCCCTAACCTTCATAGTAGATTGCTTAGAACAGGGGTGTCCAAACTTTTTGAGACCAAGATCTACTTTTTCTCTCACCAGCCGCCTGAGATCTACCTCATGACACAAAGAAACAAAAATTGCAAATTAAACTCTATTGACTTATTTTAAATGCGAATATACATCAGTTATAACAGAAACCGCAAACACCCGTTGCCGTGGCAACCGCCTGCGCCCTGCAAGCCGAGCAAAGATTACATTAAAAACACAGCATTCAGTCGTTACCATATCAGGTTTCCAGGATATTTATTTCAAGATTATTATTAATAAGCCTCTCATGAACACAGTGGTGGTTGAGTAGCTGATTTAAACTCCTGCTCTGATCTCTGTCGGTCTTTGAGTCGCTTTTTTTGTTAATGAAACCGAAACGCACTGAATTGCGAAACACCTTGTTGAAACAATAATTACTGAGATGATTAATTTTAACATGTTTCGTTGATTTTTTATAATTATTATTTTTTTAATGAAGCTAAAAACGTTTAGGATCTTAGGGAATATTTTGATAAGCCTATCAGAAGAGGAAGTGCTGGTCTCAGCGTCCTGGTGGCTATCAGTTTGTCACCTGCTGCCGAGATCGACTCAAACCTTTCCACAATGGACGTAATGAGCAGCTCTGGCCTAGATTAATACATTTGCTTAAAACCAACTGATCTGTGACCAACAATCTATTCATCAGAACCTCACCTCCGCCTCTCGGCATCCTGGGGGTCCGTCCCTGGCAAGCTGATTGTAATGGAGGATGGCGCCCCCACGTCGTATCTCTTCACCATCTTCCTGCACACCTTTATCTTCACCAGGGCGGCGTGGACGAGACCGGCGAGCAGTCCCACCGCCGGCTGGACTGCCTCAGGGAAGAAACTGGCAAAGGCAAAGTGGTCGGACATGTCCCCGCGGCCCCGGCTGTGTCTCTGGTAGAAGCGCAGGTAGACCCAGCCGGACAGCGCGCCGTAGCTGTACGCAGCTAGTGGGGCGCAGCTGTCGAGCAGCCCGGATAGTCGCAGCAAGGCCAGGAGGAGGAGGACCAACGCCGGGGCAGCTTTGAGCCTCACCTGAAACCAAACGGGGAACATTTTGGGTGAAAAGAATCAGGAACATGACTGGCAAAATGTTCAATTTAAAATAAGTAAATGAATAAACTGGGAAAAGTTATTTTCTAAATTGACAGATAAAAGAAATTTAGTTTTCACAAAAACATTATGGTGATTTTTTTTTTAAACTAAACCATATGCTGTTTTGTTAGGAGTACAGCTTGGTTTGTTGGGTAGCATCTTCCATGTTTTTATTGAGGTTACAGTCAAATACCTCTGTCTGTCCCAAGCTGAAATGGCAGATGGTTTCTTTAATAGACTGAGCTGCAAAAGTCAAACTAATGGTGTTTAAAGCAACATGTGAATCATACAAGTACAAATACACTGAGTCCAATTAGCTTTTGGAAATGTTAACGTTCATGCTATGCTAACACTCACACCATGCTGTTGCATAATAAATGAATAATAAATATTAATTAATTGGTTAATTAATTCACCAATGTGAGTGTTAGAGTGTTAGAAATAAACATTTTAAAAGTGACCCTTACAGACCTCCATGTTAGAGAAGTGAGGTCACCCAGAGGTCAACATATTAACAATTTGACTTGAAAAACCAGAGCTATGTTTATCATGCACAAAATACAACATCCTTTATCAAACAATAATCTGACCGAGGAAGGTAATTGTCTGAATTTGCTTGCTAACGCAAACAGTAATATCTGCCGCGATACAACAGGGCATTACAAGAGAACGAGCCCTTAAAGGAGCATCGTCAACAAAACGCTGTGATTTTCAGCAATAATCTGCTATATATGTAGCATGACTAAATGACAAAAACATGATGAAAAGATAACATGCCTGAACCTTTTTTGACTAGAACAATAAAAAAGATAAATCTAGAGACGCTTTGAATAAATGGGTATTATCGTTTAATTATGGTGTATTGAAGAATTTGAAGCATATTTTTTGTCTTATGTTCTAAAGTCTTATGAAAACCAAATCTGAAACCCAAAGTCAGAAAAACTGACTGGTTCCAATGTTTTCACTGTTATTCACTGTATTATTTTGTCAGCTTTATGCATATTTCAATTCAACATACAAAGGAATAATTGAAAATAGAACTTGCTTAACAGCTGAGCACAAAGTGCAGATTCATTCTTCAGATTGTGTTCATCCACATTAAAAGCAAAAATGTTTCCAGAATGAAGTGACTACATTTGTGTTTGCACTTGACACTTGATTTTGTCCAAATAAAAAAAAAACTGTTTCAAAACTCTCTGCCAACAGAAGGACCAGAAAACACTGTTCTTTTTAACTTGTGCAACATCACACTCCCATTAAACACACTTATTTATGAGGAACCTTCTTCAGCCTCACCTGTGGGACTCTGAGGACAGTGGTGTCCCCCATGGTCTGCTTCAGAGCCACCAGGACGCCTCCCAAGAAGCCTGCAGCCCCATAGATGCGCACAGCAAACAGGAAGTCCAGGTCGAACGTGGCCACGTACGTGAGGAGGTAGGAAAGCCCGGCCAGGAGCCCCGCTGACACGTTGACCACGGCGAAGAAGATGAGGAGCTCCAGGGCCCCCCATAGGGGCTCCAGGAGGCGCCCACAGACCATGACCGTCCCCACGCTGGCCGCCACGCCCCACGCATGCTGCTCCACCAGCCCATGGGTCACCAGCGTCCACACCCAGAAGTTGGGAGGAAACAGGTAGCCAGGGGTCACGCCTAGCGCGTAGGGAGTGTCGACCGCCCAGGCCAGCAGGTAGAGGAGGACAACCACGGCGCTGATGGTCTTCACCACCACGCTGGTGCTCGCGAGCGCGGCCAGGAAGTGCTGGCGTGCCACAGGGAGGTAACGATTCATTTTAAGCCTTGCTCGGATGAGGATGTTCCTTGAGCAAATAAGCCCAAAGAGGGAGAGAGAGAGACTACAGGCGGGTCGGATCGTTCTGGTGCGCCAGCTGTTAGATGTAGCTGGAGGAGAAATAATGACGAGAAGAACTGGAGAAACCGGCGAGTCCTGGCAACATCAATATCCAGGCTTTTCTGTGAGCCTTCATCCAGTAGCTGTCTGGAATGTGGATAAAGCTGCCCTTTGGTTCTCAAATACTTCTCGAAAGGCTTTTTACCTTTAAATAAAGCAAGCTACAACATAGTCTGTGTAGCTAAAGACGGTAACGTTGATATGAAGTCATAATTTTACAGCTCAACAAGCTAACAAACTTTGTAGATAAGCCCCATAGTATGTGATAACGTCAGCTAGGCAGCTTTTTGAATTAGCCACCAAGCTAGTCACCTTCACTTTGTAGGTAGTAGCACGAGCCAACAAACGTCTAGCAAGTTTCTGGAACGTGCTTGGAGTCAAAATATGTACATTTCAAACTGAAACAAATACAACCAGCGGTCCACTTTTAAGGAAGACGCTTCTGGTCGAGTTAGCTGGTAAACACCGCAGTGCTAAATACTGGCAAACTAACCCTTCAGGTACGATTATTCACGTCCGTCACAAAGTATGAAGAGAATACAGTTTCTCTGGAGATGAGGAGACCCAGTTAGTGTCAGAGAAACCTGGTCGTAGTGAAGCAGCAGCCCGGAGCTCCAGTCTTCGGTCTGCTGCTGTCTTGTCCCGGTGTTTGCCTGCCGAGTCAGCCCGAGGATTTCCCGACGTTAGCAACAGGCCCAGGAAACAAAGCTAGCCGCGTTGAGGAACCCCAGAAGCGTCTGGTCAACTTTACCGGCTGTTGGGTCACTTAACCTTCATTTCTTCATTCTGTTGCCTTTGGATAGAAAATCTGCCTGGCGAAATAATGTTGTTTTAGCAGACACTTATCTTCCCAGCCATTTACCACCGTCATCAGCTATGGATGTGGAAACGTCACGTAACTGCTTTGGAGCAGAGCATGATGGGTAATTGAGTTGTTAACCACAGCGCTAAAGATAGTGACTCTTTAACGTTTTCATATTAAAGGCAGTTTTCTATAGGGATTTTATGACTGAAATACACAGAGGAGCACGTTTGTGAAGCGGCGATGAAGTGATTCTTTTTTTTTCTTAAGCAAATAAATATCTGAAAAATATGACATTTGTATTCGGTCACACCAAGCCGAGATTTTGTAGAACCACCATTTGGCACAATGAAAGCAGCTTTACTTTTCAAAAATCCTATATCCAGAGGGAATCCTAACTATGTGATTGATTTTATTATGTTAACTTAAAAATAATTATTCAACAAGTTCTTTTTATTCAGAAATATTGAGAAAAATCATTAACATTTTTGTTTAATTTGTTTTGGGTACTATATCCTAACAAGTTATTCATTGTACACTTCCATCTGAACTTGCACTCAGATGAAGACCGAAAAGGTTGTAGGTGCATTTATTTTATTCTAAACAACCAGAATTTACATCACATTGACAAAGATGCTCACATACAAACATTTTGTCTCCGTGGGAGAGAGAAACTTGAAAAAGGCCTAAACAGCAATTTTCTCTGAGTTATAGAAAAGCAATAGTAAGCCTCACATGCAAAAACAATAGATATAAAGAACTGAGAGTCATATACCATGTGCACACAACAACCAATAGCGAAATAGAAACATGCACACATTTGCATCAAACTCAAATTTCATTTATTGTTATGGTGGATAATGTAACATATTTAAGCACATGACTGGTTTTAAAGCACCATTTAGATCTAGTCTAGTGTGGTGATTTTTTAGCCGTTTGTTTCTTCTGCCTGACAATCATGCATGACATCTAGTGCATTGAGTTGCCTTTGCCAATAATCACCACAACACAACGACTATTGGGTTTTCAATGAATCCATTAAAAACCTGCAATACCTCTCATTGGAGTAGTCCGGGTTTGGTGGACATTCAATGACACTTAAGATATTTTAAACTAAAGTAACCTGCAAAGAAAAAACAAAAATTAAAAAGCAATTTTTCAATGTCTGCCAAGAAAATGTAACCTAAATTCTAATAAAAGAATCAAATAAGGTTAAGGTAGGATAAAAAAAAAAGAGAGATTTTCACTCTGTTCCCTCATCCAACAATTTTGCCAGTGTGCTACTGTTGGGCAGGATGCATAAAGAACCAAATGGAAGCACAGAAAAGTACAAGAGTGGAAATGGAGGGAAAATAAAGAGAAACCTTTCAAATGCAGAGAACTTTTTTAAAGGTAAATTTTAAATATTTTATTTTGGTTAAATAGTGTGTTGGAAGCCTCTTTAGGTAGTCTCTCCCGGCCCCCATCTTTTAATTTTTTTGATGGAAAGATGGAAAATATTTACAACTTTTTCTTGAATTTTGTCCTTAAAGTTTCAGTTTCATCCATTTGCTACAGGACGAAATACTGAATGTTCCTTTCTAACAACAACATGTCTGCAGTGTGGTTACTGACAATAAGCATGCAAATGTATTTTCATAAAAACAAATGGCCAATTATTGCCAGCTTCTCACGTGGTGAGTCAGTTTGTGTGTGAGCAATGGAGCTTCCCACATAAACGGTGGACAAGAAATTTAACAATTGACTACAGCCAGTGTGTTTATTTATTTCAGAAACCAAAACTGTATTTTTGAAGAATCTGCTAAAGTAAAAATAATTCTTCCACTGTTCCACACTTATCTTAATCAAACGTTTTCTGAAAAAGCATTAAAATAAAAAATACTTGAACGCTCATGCCACCCCATGACATCATGGCATCCTGGGTGAAAAGGCAGACAATCTAAATCAAACAATGCCACTTTGTGAAATCCACACACACTGTCATGTGGTCAGTCATTTGTAGTTTGCATCTATAAATAAGATAAAGAAAATAGGGAAACAAATATTTAGAGCATGTTTCATTTATTTACAAAGTCAAATTAAACAAACAAAAACATGTAAAACGATGATCCATCCTCATGAAGCACTGATCATCTGCTCAACAGGCCTGGAACAGAGAACATCCTTAAAGTCAGGAGACAATTTTTATTTTTATTTTTCTATATACCTTCTCCTTGGCTAAACTGGAATTCAGACAGTCGGCTCAGCTTGCTCGCTCAAACCGCTTCGCATTAATAAATATGTAAATTCAAGTAAAAGCTGTAAAACTAGTAAGCAGGTCAGTCTTCACAGCAAAAGCCAAGCCAGAAAGTTCATCACAGAGGAAACTCGTTGGAATCATGGGACAACAAAACAACTTAAGATGTGGTGAAACATGGAGTAGGGAATGAAAAGCATCTGGTGAAGTTGCTTTCTTTCCCCTGCTGATTTTCAGTTTTTTTTTGTATTTTTTAGATCCAGGACATAAGTTTAAACTCAGACAAATGTCTCTTAAAATCCACTTGAATACTTACGTGCATCTAAATACTAAATGTAGTGTTTAGAGTTTTGCCCTATATGTAGCCATTTTTAAAAAAAAATTCCCACATTTATTCCACACAGTATTTCAGATGTAGCCAGTTTGTTCTCAGATCCTGGATCTTGCTCAGCAAACACAGTAATCAGTTAGTCCAGTAGTTGTTTTGTTGGGTCATTTTTTGGTTCATCGTAAGTGAACAAAAACCTCCAACAAGTCTGAGGCATCTATCGGGAAAACAACACTAACAAGGACCATAAAAATATTAATTCTCAAGAAAAGAAAATGGAAACCAAAAGAAAAAGAAAACACTGTACAAAAATAAAAATACAAATGAATAAATATGCAAAGTCATAAATAAATTAAATTTGGTAATATTTCAGAACTTGTCAAATGAGAAGAGCCAAGAAAAAACAACACAAGAGCATGAGTAAACATTTCAGAATAAAGAACAGATCTATTAAAGAATAAAAAAAAATGCTCGAGTCTTGCTCTGATGATGTTTGGAGTTTCGTGTTCACGTGAGGAGCTGGTAGCTTTTAAAGCTGGAGCCGCTGCTGATCTTAGAAACGTACAAACATACAGTTTATCAAAGCGGATAGGTTTTGAAGCTGAAGATGAGTTATGGGGAAAAGAAACGAGTCAGGCTTGTTTTAACCTACATCTGTTTTACAGAGGAGCACAGTGTAATGCAGCAGATATGTATTTCTCAACCATAGCTGCTATAGACTAGGCATGGGCTGGTAGGAGATTCTCATGGTTGGACACCTTGAGTAAGAATAGCACAATTTTAAGTGCAATAAAATTAAGATGAAGACTTTAAATTGTCAATGAAAATCTCTGTTCGCTTTGACCGCCTGTCCAACAGGTCAAATTTGTACCATTTGTGAATTATAAAAACAAAAAAAAAGTTAAATAAATAAAATCATTTCAATGGCCAATAATGGTCTGTGGGATACATTTTGGATGTTTCTGCTTTACACCGTAAGATGATTAATTCAAAACATTTTTTTAAAGTTTGGAAACCGTTTAGAAATATCTCAAATCACCTCACTACCGATAACCGGCCCATGCCGCTTGTGAACTCCTGCTCTGCAATCGATACCTGCTCTAAGACGCAACCCTCTTTGTTTTTGAGGTTTCTGGTGAGTTTGTGCTGTGTGTGTGTGTTTTTTTTTAGAAAAGCCACACAATATCTCCAAAATAAAGTTTGGTTTTACCTTTCAACTCTGCTCACAGAACAAGACGGAGACAAATGATGAGTGATAAAAAACAAAACGAAGCAGCAGAGTGAAAGCGTGAATTGACGTCAGAAGTTTGCATTTTTCACTTCTTGAAAAGGATTCCTTTTCTAACCTTTAGAAAGACAAGGTGCCGACACAAACACGGTAACAACACCAGCGTAACCAAAGCTTTGAGGGGTGTTGGGGGCTGTGAAGCTCAGCGCCCCCTAGGGTTGTATCAGTATGTATAGGCTTTAGTGAGTGTTTTGCATCATTTTTCAACTAGGCTACAGTAAGACTGTGGGTGAGATTCAGTCTCCCTTACCTCTTCTTTCTCACAGCTAACATTCAGAAAGATGGGAGGCAAATAAAGGCATCTTCTGTTGGTTGTTTCTCCGCTACAAGGATGACACCTCATTAGCTTTTTTTTTTCTTTTCCACCTGCCTACTTTTAGGCAATCACCTGTTTGTTTTTCTTTTTTCTTTTTTGTAAAAGTAGATTACATAAAAATACAGTACACATTAATAAAAAGCAAAGAAAATAAAATCATCCCACACCCCACGCCTAAATAGAAGGAATCTTTTCAGACAGAAAAAGGCCCGATATGAAGGCATTTGATTATTCATACATTCTTCTTTCATTGGAGTTTTTTGAAGTTTCAGTAAAATGTTTCCAACCTCATCAAGCCTTAAGATGACACATCATTTCACCCTTAAAAAGAAAAAAAAAAATATATATATAAGACATCCTGTCCTGGCAGTGAAGTATTAAGTGCAACAATCCTTTTCTCTTTTTTTCTGAGTTTGGTTTGATATTTTTAGCTATTTTCTTTAGATGTCCAAGGAAATATTCAGTAGCAGTATTCAACAAATGACAAAAAGTTTCAGTTACTGAACACGTTTACTACAAGCTGCCTCAGCTGGAAGGACAGTTTTCTTTAATGGGATAGGTCAGGATTTTCAAAGTGAGGCTCTGATAAGATGTTTTAGACTCCTATAGCTCGGTTAACTCTGGTGTCTCCATTTAGTCGAAATCCTGATAAGCTTGGGCTAAAAGATAAAGCTAATGGCTAGTCCGAAAGAAACTCAAACCAAAGCAGGCTTCCACCATCTTAAAACAAACTCCAATTGCCAATGTTTCATACTCTAGGAAGTAAACTTGGTGATGATTTGCTAATTATTTACACAGGGCGTGGGCACAGGAGGTGGAGTGGCAACAGAGAAGAAAGCCCACGTTTCTGTACAGAGTAACTGCCTCATAATAATGATAAGGCAGTGCAAAAATGTATAATGTCCACTTAAACTCCAGTAAAATTTTTTCTTCTTGAAAATGTTAATTTTAATATCAAAATATGACTGGGGACACTTTACATGTTCCACTCTCAGTGTGCGTTTCACATGGGAAGATCAGTGGTGGCGCACAGCCTCCAACCTCAAAGTCCTGTTTATGTAATCGTCAGCGTCTGTGTAACGATGGTTTGCACTCATAACAGAGCCTTCACATGGACTGCTGTGTTAGAGCGGAGTTATTCTAAGGCTCTTAACAGACTAGCTGTTAGCTTCAGGCTTTGATCTGCATTTACTTTAAATATACCAAAAAAAGTTTAAACTTTTTAACAAAACCTCACTTAAAAAAACCCTCAATTATCACGTAAAGAGAAACTCCAGCTTCTGGCTGCTTTTTTTATTAGCTGTAAGCAAAGAGTCTTCACATTTTGCAAAGCTGCAGAACTACTGTAGAATCTCTAACAGTTCAACTAATGGCAGTTTGTCGTCACTACAGGCTCACACTTGGCAGTTCTCAGTCCAGTGATGAGCTTTTTAACACCAGGATTGGACAAGCAAATCTGGAAGCTCAAAGTCCATAGAATCTAAAATCCCTCCCCCCTCGTCCCCTCTGGATCTTTTTAAATGCTTCACATTCTGATATTCAGCATCAACATTTGTCACTCAGTGTCCAGTCTGTTCAGTCACTCAGTGTCCAGTCTGTCCAGTTGTTCCTCCAAGGCAACACAGGTGACCAAAATGGAGATTTTAGACCTTAGCTTTCCTTAATTCTTTGTCCATCCTCCCTCAGAGGACATTGCAGTCTGACTAACATGTCAAACTGAAAGTTGTCTTACTGTCCCATCATCTCGATTACGTCATCATCATCGGAGCTGCTGCCACCACTGACCTCCCCGCCGTTCACCAGAACCGGGGCGCGGTGGCTTTCTGAGCGCGCTGAAGGGGAAAATGAGGAGGGGGAGGAGGACGAGGAGGAGCCGGAGGCTGCAGTTTGGGGGTACTGAGACAGGAAACTGGCTCCGGCTGGACCTGGGGTGGCAGCTGGACCTGGCAGCATCGACCCAGAGTACAGGCCAGCCAGGGACGGACTGTACGACAGAGGGAAGCCTGGTGGGAGCATCCCGGCCATGCTGGGGCCCAACATGTACGGCGGGAGGGCTCCCGGGAGAGAACCAGCGGCGCTGACTGACGCAGAGGGAGATGACGAGGCAGAGGTCGTGACTGTGGTCGACGAAGACTGAGATGAGGGGGCGGCCCTGGCTCCGCTCAAGCCGAACACGTCTCGGTACATGTAAGCGGGGTCCCCCAGCTGGCTGTTGGGTGGCTGGAAGTAGTGTGAGCTCGACCCCATGAACAGGGGATGGCCCACCGAACCGCCCAACATGGCCGAGTTGAGACCCATCGGGGGAAGGCCGTAGCCCCCAGAGAATGGGAACCTGGGCGAAGATGAGGAGTGTTTTCCTGCGTACGGCTGCTTGCCGGCTCGCTCCTCCGTTGATGGGCTGGGGGCTTTACGCTTGCTGCCTATTCTCAAATCCTGGGGAAGGCAGGTGTCCACGTTTGGCTGGGTTACATTAGTGACTGAGGCATCATGGTGGCTCGAGGCTTCCCCAGAGTAAGTGCTGCCACAATTTTTCTGCGGCAGCTTGTTAGAGTTGGTGCCGCTCCCAGCTTCTCTTTCTGCGGCGTCGGATCCCGAGCCGGCCGCGTAGCGCTGCAGCTCGCTGATGATCTCTGGGCTGTCGGGGGAGAGAGGGCGGGGCACAGCCTTGGATGGTGCCTTCGGTTTCCTGTCAGGGGATATGCAACCATTGCTGCCACCAGAGGAAATCTCCTGAGTTGGAGCCTTTGAGTCTGAAAGAAGAAAGACGATCAACGTTGGTGTTAAAATAATAATCTAACTTATTACATATCTATACAGTATCTATACAGTATTTTTTATACAATGTTTTTGCTAAAAGACAACACAAATGGAGTGTTTTAGGTTATCCAAGCTGAAATTTTGCGGTTTAGATTAATCGTGTCAGTTTAGACTGAAGTCCAAATTTTGGTAAGATTTTGACATTTCAGAGAGTCTCTCTATGCAGTTTAACTGAGCTTCAGTCATTTTGCTGAGAAGCATAGGAATATAGACAGTGAATGCCACTTTATATGAAAGTTTTGCATTATAACTGTCAAAATGTGGCAATAAAAGTAAAAACAACTGTAATTCTTAAAATTGTATAGGAAGCCATCCATCATTTTTCTTTAGCTTCTCAATTACTCAATACTTTGCACAATAAAGAAAAAAAAATTAATAAAATTCATGTTGCGATGCAATGTTAATGAATGAATAAGTAATGACCTTTGGGAGGATCTGTGACACTCTCATCCACGGTCTTAGCCTTGTTAGCTGCTCTAATGGCAAAGATTCGGCCATCAGATGTCCTGATATATGTCCCTAAATACAAGAAGTAAACATTGGTTTTAGTAAACACACTTACGGACATGTAACTTTACCTAAAGAATCCAAAGTAACAACATTTTTAAGAAAAACACAGCATTGTTGTTTATTAAGATTCAGATAGTGATTGAAGATGACAAAAAAAGGCTTGTACCATTTAATTTAAAGTATAAAATCAGAAGTTAAATTTAGTTTAAGAGTTCTGGAATTGCACCTTTTGTGCCCCTGATAACATGGATACTTTCTCCGGCGTTGATCCTCGCCTGAACGTCTGTTGAGTTGTTAGTACCTGGAATCACTATGTCTGAAAAAGATCAGAAGCAACTGGTGAAACTTCAGAAGCTTATGTACGAACAACAACAACAAAAAATAAAAAAAATGAATTGAGACAAAAGCATTGGCGCCACTTGCCCTACCAGTGGTGGTGACAATCTTTTGTACAAACACCCCGGCTTTTTGCAGGCAGTTGACAGGGAAGCCTCCGAGGCTGGATGAAGAAGAGCCGCGGTCTGGGCCTGAACCCGCAGCCACATGGCGAGGCATCATGGGAGCTGAGGCAGACTGAACTGGCCGGTCGCTTGCCACTGGTTTCTCCTCTGTACGAGTGGGAGGGCGCCTGGATAGAGGTTTTTTGTTGTTTTTTTTAGTTAGTCTATTAATGCACATTTTGGAAGGGTTCAACCCTGATTAGAGAACATGTTGTAGAAAACTCTCCAGCATTTAAAGGATTTTTTTCTGGAAATTTTGTCAAACAGCAATTCACTGACCAGTTTCTCTGGCTGAAAGCAGGGATGTTGGTGAGGCTCTGATCACTGGCAGGGTAATAGTGAGCGTAGGACGGGCGTGTGTACGGCACAGACGCCCTCTTCTCCTCTTCATAGCCCTTCTTGGCGACTTTCTTCTCAGCGCTGCTCAGTTTTAGCTCCCTGCGGTCTATCAGGAGGGACTCGTGGGGGAAGGGTTGCTGAACAAGAGGAAGATTATCGGTGATTAGGGTTCCAATCTGAATCAACTTTGTTAGTTTTTTTGTAAATAGTGCCTTTAGGAATGCAAGTTATGCTTGTAACCGATCTGTCGATCAGATAAAAAAAAAAAAAATTTAAAATTCAAAGATTATGCACATTTTCATTTAACCATTTAGGCCTTTTTATACAATGTTACAAATACATGAAAGAGGTAAAGAGACAACTAAATTCCTTTTTATGTCATTGCCTAAAATACAATAGCATTGAATATGTTTAATGTACGCTGGATCATTCGCCGCTAAAAAAATACTTCAAACATGTGAAAAGGTCAACTTGCTTGACGTAACATCCAGCATAGCAAAAGAGGCTTAGTATGAGATTTTGTTTGCAGAACTTAAACCGGGTTAAGCTAAAATGATGGCACTTGAGGAGACTTGAGTTAAACATATTTACAAACAAAGGATTGATTAATCACAATTAATCATTTCAACTGCAAGAATCTATTATCTAGAATCTAGACCTTCTACACATTTAATTAATGTATATCAACAACTACTCCACTGTAGCTCTTGTCGTATGTTTATAGTTGCTGTCCTTTGCCTCAGTTTTAACTGACGTCTTTTATAACCTTTTAGAGGTTCTCCTTTTTTTTCAAAATTTGGCTAATTTGGCTTTAGTTCACTTTTAAATATGCATGATATCCACCTACCTTGGTGACAAGGTGGGAGTAGAGATGCAGAGCTCTCTGCAGGACGCTCTCACTGATTTCTCCGGCTAGCAGCCGGACCTGGGACGGATCCGGTTCCTCCTCCACAAAGTGAAGAAGGGACTCGACTTCCCTCCTGGTGAAATTCAGTACAGGGTTCAGGTCGTCCACGACACGGTCTGGTGGAAGAAGAGAGAGCAACATTTTAATTTTAAAAAGTATACATAGCTGAAATTGTGAAAAAAGGAGTGAGACAAAAGAACTGTGAAAAGATTTAAGAGAAATCATGCAATTAATGATACAAAAGGATATAAAAAAATAATAGTAATCCAAAGTGCATGTTTTTTTATCTTCTAAAAATCAGAAAACATCAAAGTTGGCTTCTTGCCAAAGACAATTCGTTTAGTTTTATGGTTTTTGCTCATGAATAAACATTTATTAAGTCGCTGAAAGCGTCTTGCAATCAGAATTTATGGTTTCGGTTCCAACTTCCCCCGACCACATTTCTGTTTTACTGCCTAAATATGTTTTGGATATGCTGTGGAAACTAAACAGAGAGAGATTTAAAGCTACATGTGACAGGCTTGACACCTGAGCAGGGAGCCAGAACAGCTTGTGAGGCACATTTTAGAAAAATTCTTCCTGGAGAACTCGAACGATTCCAGATAGTGCACCATTTCTGTAGACTCAAACACAGAAGTTCTGAACTCACCAGACATTCCCTGCTTGGAGATTTGACGATCATAAATTTTTTTCTCCAGAGTGAAGTCGCACACCAGGCGGTAGATGTGACACGGTTTCCGCTGTCCGTAGCGGTACACGCGACACACAGCCTGGGCGTCATGGCAGGGGTTCCACGAGGCGTCAAACACCACCACTCGGTTCGCTCCAATCAGGTTCACACCCAGACAACCAGCCCTGAGGTCCAGATAGTGATCTTACATTATTCCTGATGTCCTGATGTTAGATCTTGATATTAATAATGGTTATAGTGTCTGTGTGTTGGAGGTGGTGGGGGCTTACCTGGTTGAAAGTAGGAAAACCCAGGCTGAGTTATTGGTCGGGTCATTGAACTGATTTATCAGTCTCTCTCTCTCTGAAGCTGTCGTGCTTCCATCCAGTCCTGGAAAATATCACACAGCAAATCCACTTAAAATTAAAAAAAAATAAATAAATAAAAAAAATATATATATACATATAAATATATGTATATATAAGCAAAAGTAAGAAACTGCACGTGTTTTTTGTTGAACACGTGCAGAAAATGATCTTTCAACTAGTCTCTTGCTTGATTAAAAAAAACAAAAAAATAAAAAACTAAGGTCATGGTAGGAGGATCATTCTGCACACTGATAAATTACAGACCAGCAACAATGTCCGTGACTTTTAAGTACTTGAGTAACCAGGGGAAGCGAAGTTTGTCTGTTACTTAAAATCGCCTGCAGGTGGCAGCACTCATTGCATATCAATGCAATTGAATGAAAACTGATGCACAGAATCACTACAGTCAGAAGAAAAGACTCTCCTTCTACAGATTAGACAGATTTCAGTGTATCAAGGTTAAGACTTGAGCATAGCAAAAATGTTGGTGCAATATTCAAACTAACTGCAATTTCTACAGAACATTTAGAACTAAATATTGAGTCATGACTAGTTTGTACCAGATAAAACAGAGATTGAATGAAATCTGTTCTTCCTTAGGTGTGTTTTGGATGGGCAGTATCTAATAAGTCTTTGAAACTTGTTGAAACCTTAATCAGTGATGACTTACTGTAGTAGTTGAGATTGCGGACCCAGTTCTGGTTGGGTCGGTCTTTGTCGGTTGGATATGGTGAAGGAGGCACTGATCTCTTGGCCAAGAAATCCTCAATCACGGTAAGTGTGGACAGACTTTGACTGAAAGAGGAGCAGGAGAAAACGGAAGATCACATACAGAAGGTCCATGACAAGGCAGAAAACAACGAGAGGGACAATATGGCTAAGAAAGGTTTGGGAATCCCACGACCAACAGTTTCTATCCTAAAGAAAACAGATTTGCTTCATTTGGATCTTTCACCTGAACACAAGGATTTTGTCTCCCTTCCTGACACTTTCCTCTATCAGGTGGAACAGCAGCACCATCTTTGCCGAGTTCTCCAGGATGCCAGGCTTGTAGTCACACATCAGTTCTTTCGCCTAGCCATGTGAAGGAGTAAAAGAAATGCCGTTAGATCTGTTGTCGCATAAACGATTCTCGAGATCTAATGTTAGAAAACCTCAAACTGGCACATACCCACTCATATGTGATGACCTGATTGGCTTTTTCCTGCAGCTGGTTCAGACTCAGTCCACAGATTGGATCTGGGTTGTCCAAAGTCTTTGACTTTGGAGCCGGTGTTGCCGTCAGAGATCTGCCATGTGAAGTGGACGTGATGTCGTCAAGGTCCAAATCCTGCTCACTTGCCAGGTTTTCTTTCTGCAAAGCTTCATACAGCACGTCTGGATGATTCCAAATCTAAGAAACGACAACATATCGCAGTTCCAAATGAATAAAAGTATAACACTGAAGAGGATAAGCAACATTTTGGACACACACAGACCTTGCAGCAGACACAAAAAGCTTTCAGGGGGTTGAGGCTGAGCCAGCCGGTGTTTCCTGCCTCTCTGAAGCGGTTCATGAACTCGGTGTAGAGTGCCCTCTGCAGGGGAGACAGACGCACCAGGATCACATGCTCGTCCTTAGAGGGAAGTTGGTCCCTCAAGACATCGTGGCCTCGTCTGGATTATAAATAAACCAGTCAGTATTAGAAAGAGTTTCTTAAGACAGACTAAGTTTAATTTCCAGAGCGGCGATGCTCTTACCTCTGCACAAAGCCTTCCAGCAGGCTGTGGAGGACGTGACTCCTGTACCGCATCAGCTGGACGTCCTGAGGCGTACTGTCCACACACTGTCCATTAAGGATGGGGCGCTCAAACATGTTGCTGAACTCCTGTCTTGTTCCTGAAATATGTAAAAAAAAATAAATAAATAAATAAAAAAAAACCAACAACGGAAAAAATGACCAGGATACAGAAAGAAAAGCAGACATGCAAAATCATAAACACCTCACCACATACCTAGGAAGTCGGGGCGGACAAAGTCGACCATGCACCAATACTCGATGAGATTGTTCTGGAGCGGGTAGCCGGTCAAGACTACGCGCCGCCGGGTTCTTATGTTCTTTAGGGCCTGCGATGTGCTGGCATGGCAGTTTTTAATGCGATGTCCTTCATCACAGATCACTACATCTGGACCGGGTCGGGAAAGGGCTTTCTCAACACCTTAAGAAAAGACACGACCTCAGTGAGCCATTTCAGCTCCCTTATCTTTTTTTACTCTAATTTTACTTTAATCTTCTTCACTTTCTCTCCCCTAACTTCCTCATTTTCCCCCTTTTACGTATTTCCTCACCTTTTAGAAGTTGCTGCTGTCTGTCTTCTTCATCCAGGTTTATGATATCAGGTCCTCCAGTTTTTTTGCTCCTCTTCTTCCGCCCAGCCACAAAGCTCTTCTTCAAAGACAGGAGACGGTACATTTCGTAACCCATCAGCAGGACTCCACCATCCCGAGACCAGTCCTCCACCACCTTGGCCCTGGACGCTGTGTTTCTGGGTGTCAGGAGAAAATGAAAGGCTATTCTTTGTCAAATAAAAATGTTTCCCCAAACAAACCTCCCACCCCCAAAACAAAATGGTTGGGTGATATTATGTACAGACATTTTCAGCTCAGTAATTGTTCCAGTCACTTACTTGTGTTCGTCGTTGAGGATGTGAACTTTAAATGCACGGGGTGTGACCAGTGTAAGATCGGTGTCTGGAGGTAATACTTCAAGAGGAGGGACCCATGTGTTGAACTCTGACAGCCAGTTCTGCAGTGTATTCACCTGGAAGGGTATCAAATTTTGATTTGTTTGGATCATAGTGAAGATGAATCTTGTTCACACCTCTTTAGCCATTTTTTGGGATACCAGGTGGTTCAGTACCCCCTGGTTTCCTTTTCCTTTTTACGCTATACAGATGAAACCACTTCTGTACATTTACATCTAACCTTTTAATTATCATTGTCCAGGCATTAAATGGAGGAGGCCCACAGATGCTTACCGGTACGATGGCGAGCACAGTGTGAGTTTGAGTGTGCCTGAACAAGACGTCGATGAAGGAGATGACCTGAAGCGTCTTGCCTAAGCCCATGCTGTGAGCCAGGATGCAGCCAAAGCCGTTGCTGTTGCTGAAGAGCTCCAGGGACTCCACCAAGTTGTCGTACAGGAAACGGATTCCGCCAATCTGAAGACAGATTGAGAAAGACCCACGAGATGAAGTGACGCAGCCAAGAAGAGCGAAGAGATCCAAATTCTGGAGATTCCAGTGAACGGATATTTTAACCACGCATCACATCTAAAGCTGAACTTTTATCCATGCGTTTATTCTGCATGTGTCCTGATACCTGGTGAGGTTTGACTGCTCGCGCCAGCTGTGGCGACAGAAAAATGTCCTCGTCTGTCTCTGGATGGTTGAGGTTGACGATAACCCTGCCTTGGGCATCTGGTTGGTTCTGGGAGTCGTTGGCATGTGCATCACTAGGCTCACTCTCCTCTTCCTCTTTGGAGACTTGAGCAACAGTGTCATAGTCATCTGTCCTCAAATCTATTATTTCTGAAAAGACGATAAATAAACAGAGAAATCAATAAGGTCTCAAAACTTCCAATACAATTATTATCTATCAAATTTCAACCTGGTCTTACAACTGCATGTAAAAAGATTTTAGGTTTGATGTTCAGGGGAGCATTCGTTCATTTCATGGCATGACAAAAATCCTGCTGGCTACTCAGTTCCCCACAAAAATACACACAAAACATGTAGTTAGTTTAAGTAAATGGAAGCAAACAACATTTCTTTGTCCATCATTAGTTGTAGGGAGGACTTTAGGTAAGGCACTATGAGTTTTTAATATTGTGTTTAAGTAAGAATAGAAAGAAAGAAGAAAAAACACAGAAAACATCAACATTTAGTTTTAGCTCTCATACTGTTTTCTACTTTGCCATTAATGTTGTTTAAAGAAGCACCTTTTGCATGAGTCTATGTGCTGCTTTTTATACGCAGAAGGAAAAATTTGATGTTGTTGAAACGCATATTAGAGAACTCTTTGGAAAAACACAACCATTTGAAATGAGCTGAATCAACAGGACGGGACTGACGGGGTTCGGCTGAGTCACGACCGGTTGCATTACTTTTTCATGATGCCACTGTCTTGTTTATATACAAATATTTATTTATGTTTGTACATAAACATAAATAAATTCTATGTTCTATATATATAGTGTTATAAGGTCATTGTTGCACTGTCATGTTGATTCGGTGGCAGTGGTACATATGTGTGGTTTATATGGCAACGCTGTAAACCGTTGCCATGTAACGGTTTACACCGTTACATGGCATTCTTCTAGCATCAGAACAAAATACTGTGGTGTAAAGGTATTACAAGGATACAGACAATTATACAAACATCTCTCTTTTAAGTTTATCAACGTTTTTCAGCTGTATGACCAGCGCTGCTCAGCAACAAGTGGTGGAGGGTAAAGTTGTGTATGCTTATGGCATCCTGGTAATTTTTATAGCATCTAGTAAGAAACATTTGAGGAGTTTTAGAATCTTGATAGAAGTTATTTGACTCATGTCTAATCGGCACTCCTATATACATTGTGGAAAATATTAAAGTAAGATTAGCTTGTCAACAAAGCAGCCCTCACACTGTTAAATGCTGGTATAAATATAGTTCTAATGACAGGACACTAATAACTAAATGTATGAATGTAAAAGAGAAGCATAGACATCAAGGAATACTTTAATTGAAGAAAAAAAGCCTTTCAGTGTAAAAGAAAAAAACACAAAACATCTGCTGCAGTCGTTCTTCTACAATAAGTTCTGGGGCTATCAGTTGTCCAACAATAACAGAAATTGCGTCCGTCTGTGTTTGTCGGGCAAAATCTGTCTGATAAGCGAGAACAGAAAGGAGTATCAAAGTTATACAAGCTGGCAGCCTGAGAGAGCACGCTGTGAAGAGGAGGAGTGCGTGTGTTAAAAAAAAAAAAATCAGAGTGAGCTTATATAACTGCAGTGAATGGCTGGTTATACAAGTAGGATTAGAGTGGAGGGGGCGACTGGTTATGCAACCCCAACTGGAAATGTCACTGTGCCACTGTGGTGTGTGGTGCGGGTGTGTGTTCATTATGAGTGTGTGTGTGTGTGTGTGTGTTCTGCTTCCTCCCTACGATTTGCCGGGTTTATTACCCCTCCATCCCTCTTCCCTCCATTTGGCTGTTTTCTCACTTTTCATCCCTCGGTCTCTCATTACTTATCTGTGTTTACCTGTTCATTGGTCTCCAGCTCCCTCCTTACACTGCAGTTGTGTGTCTGCAATTTGCTTTGATCTGGAGTCTTAAATATGAATTTATTTATCCCAGGGTCTGTGTGACTTTATTTGGAGTATTTGATTGACTTGCTGGATGTGTGTGTATCTGAGCACATGGCAGGGAAAAGAATTACTCAACTGATCTTAACTTACAAAAGTCTCACGGTCATGTTAACTGCATTTGTTTAAGTTTGTGTAACAACTGAGTTTTAAATGGCTCCATGTACGTTTTACAGTCAGTCAACTTGAAAAATATCAATCATTATCAGGATATCGTCTATTTCTGTTGGAAATTGATTTTGTTTATGTTGTCTCTGCTATCTAAACAAGAAAAGGAGAAGAGAACTGAAGAAAAAGACAGAAAAGTAGGCAAGTTGATGCGACACTGAGATCTCTTTGTGAATGTTAAAAATAATTGTCATTTAACAACCCATCTGATAAAACGTTAAAAAGCAATACTAGTACACATCTCTCCTGTGGTTTTTGAGTAAAAACCTTTTTTTTCTCTCTCTCCTGGAAATTCCCAGCGATAAAGTCTCTTTGATGTTCTGCTTCTCCAAACCCTGGAGGTCAAAAGTCAATTTCAAACAGGCTGTGTAATTTAATAAATGGATGCTTGTTATACGACTGTTGAGAAGCAAATAGTAGATATGAGGCTTTGTGAGACAAGTCATACAATCTCAGTAACTTCTCTACCTAGATAAGCCCCTCTGGAAGGCTCTGACTTAACCATCAGATTTACTGAATGCCTGCAGGCTTACATGATGAGAAACATACAGTAACATATAGCAAAGCTAAAACGTTTTGGATAAAGGAGTGAGAGTTATTCTAGTCATTTACAAAAAACATTACGGTGAAAATCTATTCAAGGCCATTATTGGCCTGTTTAAGTTTTCATTTCTCATTATTTGTTTACACCATTTTTTGGAAAGCATCTTCAGAAACTGCTCAAGGCAGTGAAGGCTTTGGTGTGAAAAGATCCCAAACGGCAGCAGGATGGCAAATGACGTCCTTAAAAAGTTGCATGCAATTACAATTCCAGGCCTGTGAAAGGCGCCGTACAGCTGCCATGTTAAAACACCAGAAACAGAGAGGGAGACATGTCCATGCATAAAAAACTCAGACAATGCCTGTGCGGATACCTGACTGAAACAGAATAAAGTAGAACTAGAAGCTTTATCACATTCCTTTAACATGGTTACAATGTGGATGGCACAAATGCAGCTGAGTATAATAACAGCTTTGCGGAACCTCCCCTTTGCCTGTATATTCATATTATACTGTTTTTTTCATGTTTGAGTCGTTTGAAGCTATCTGGTTTCTATGACATCCAAGCTTTATGGTATGATAAAGAGTTTGAGAGTTTTTTGAGTGACACACATAGCCAGCACCAAGTCATTACCCGAATTAGAGTCAGACATCAGAATATAAAAATACTGAATTGTTAAAACGAGGCGAAATCAAACTAAAAATATTATTTTCTCAGTTTAAATCCAGAAATATACATACCTCTGTGCTCTTTATCTTTTTTTATTTTTTAGAAAAAATAAAACCTCCCTCTAAAATGAACTGAATAGTTCAGTTACATTCAAAACTACATTTTTGTATTTACTCAAAAAAGTACACCATATTTACATTTTGGGATTTAGAGGTGCATTAAATTTCTTGACATTCTTTTCCATTTTGGTTTCAAAATCTGAGGTGTGTGGTTCTGGACACTTATGAAACCTGATCAAATACAGCTCATTTATATGTCATCAACTTTGTGTTTTAAAGCCCAATTTGCAGCAATAACTGTAGCACAGAAGTGCTTATGCCAATGATAATGGGTCTTAAAATGAACACTATTAGAAATCATCTTCATGTTTCTGATTAAAACAGTTATTTTCAACTATCAAAGTCTTCAAAACATTTAAAGTACCCGCTGGCTGGTTTTAAAATAAAGTCTTCGTTTGAGGATTGTGTATCTCACCTGTTTTTTGTGTTTGCGCTGTTGCTGCAGAAGTGAGTGTGTCAGTCTTGCATTTATCTGCACTGATACTCGTGCTGATGGACTCCAAGCACATTGCATCCTGTCTGGTGGACTTTACTTTTTGCTGGAATGACACTGATGCAGACGATGAGGGCACATGCTGAGTAACATCGCCTGAGGACGGGGACAGGAAGAATGCAACATGTAAGTCAGAAACTATGAGATGAAAGAAATAGAAAAGATATGGAAGCACACATGGAGTTAATGAATGGACAATGAAGGAGAAAAGTTTAGGCAGGTATGTGTGTGATTAGCAATCATTTTTATTGTGCATGATAAAGAATGTTAATTACAGATTGTTCAAGTAGAGATGTAAGATTCAGAAACTGAAGGATTAATCATCTTTGTGCACATCTTCTCACCGGTTGTGTATTCAGGCAGTAGAGGTAGAGGAAAATCCTGCTTCCTTTGCTCTTCCAGACGTTGCCTTCGCTCTAGCTCCTCCTGCTGGGCGACTTTGGTCACTGCATCTAACTGATGTTCCCTCAACAATTTCCTAAAATGTAGCCAGATAAACATATTTTTAACTTAATTGTAATTGTGTATTTTTCCTACTTTTTTCTCTCTTTTTTGCAGTTTTGCAAGCAAACTATCTCCCACAATTACTGCCACAGTAATTGTTATTTATCAGTCCATGGAGCTGATTTATCAGTAGACAGCAGAAAGGTGGAAACTTATGAACTTATGAGCTGCAGTCGGGCTTTTGGAAAGCTCAGATTTAAAACAACCTTTATTCTGTTGGACTCTTATTATTGCATTTAAAGAGAAACTGAAAAAAAGTCACTGACAATTCAAAGATTTACAAAAAAAGGGTTTGGAATCAACCACAAATCTACGATTGGTTCATTAAAAAGAATGCAGTAAAACTTCATTACTCCAGACTGTAACCAATATTTGATGAGGACTGATAGTTTTTTAAATTATTTTTATAATACAAATCATCCTACTTCCAGAAACACTGAAGCTAATACATCCTCCAGTTAGCTGAATAATTTGGGGTGTATGTCTTTATTACCTGTGAGATGAACTCTTTCAAAAGAATCTGAGTCGCAATCCTTCTAATGGAAATATTTATGTGTCCCAGTTGGGAAGGGCTCTAGAAGCTGTAAATAGGCTCCAGATCTCTCATTGTTGACATTTGTTTGATATTTATCTAAATGTGCTTTGTTGCAGTGAAGCAGCATAGTTGGTGTTCGGCTATAAGACGGTTATTGGCAGTCGGGAGGAATGATGCTGTAGACTCAGCATACAGTATCTGAAATCACTAACAGATTTTATGGGCAACTGGGCTGCTGTTGATTTTCTAATGGAAAAAAGCTGCACAGTATAATAAAACTGCTGGTAAACATTTTAATGCAACTACAACTAAGTGTTACTAAGATAAAAACATTATAGAATCAGATCAAGTATTTCAGCTGTTTTTGTCTATAAGGCGTTGAGTTTGGTTTAATAGAGGGGTTAATTGTTGTACTTTGTGTTGTTTCTTCAAGAATCCCTACAGAGTAACTAGGTGGGCGTCCTTCTAAGCTGTCTGACTCAGACTGCGTTTGAAGCTTGGCCCGAGGCGACGACTCCGGTACCTGATGTTTCGTCTCATGTGAGCCGGCTTGGAGCTCCTCTTCTTGGTTCCCGTCAGGGCGGAGGGAGGGGCGTGGCTTTGGCTTGCCGGCCTTGAGTGGGGTCTGGACAGGGACTGCGAGGTGGGTGGGTGGTGCGGCACCTCCGCCGAAGGCGAGGTAGATGGGGGAGGGGTGCACTGCCACGCAGCCGGATCACCACCCTGAGCTTCATTCTCCGAGCTGAAGGGGGCGCTGTGGGACTGGTCTGTAGGAGGAAAACAGGAGCACAAATCAATAAAAACAAATAAAGGAGAGATTAGCTTCAATTGTTATCATTTGAATTAATATTACCAACAACAACCAAAAATACGGTTACTTCAAAGTGACAAACAAAATTGCTGCAGTTCTAAATGAAAGCGTCTGTATCCATGTTACACGGACTGTTTTAGCCGAGCCTGAGCTCAGAGTTTAAAGGATCAGCAGCAATTTACTGTGTATTTTCCTTCACTCAGATGTGAGAACAAATATTGAGGGTTGTCTTTGAAAGTAATGATGCACGCACGCAAACTGCAACATCTCAGCCAAACCAGGAATAAATACAACTTGAAATTATTTTATGAATTTTACATGCAACTTTCCCTCACAGCCAATCACACCCTTTTGCTGTTGTTTTACACCTCTACCAAATTTAAGACACACTTTTGCAAAATTCTATGTGTTTATCATATATTTATATGTATTTTGTATATTTCTCTTTGGTTTTCATCAAAATGTTCATCGGTTTTGTATGTTGTATCAGAAACAATGACAGGCTACATTTTGATAAGGACAGAGAGGTTAGAGAGGTATTTGGAATGAAAAAATATGGCATCTGCAAACTCTCAACAGCAGGAAGGCTTGCATAACAATGTTTTATAATAGCTGATGACTCAGGGGAAGTGGCATGGACTGGTGTTTCACTGTTACAGCGAAACAACTTTAAACACTCAGGCAATCCACTTAAAACAGGAAGCGCCACCATTTAGACACGGTAAGTATAACTTCCCCTACGTAGCGCATATTTGTTACCAATTCCCTTTTATGTTTCTTATCTCTGATTTGAAATATTCACAAAGAACTGAAGGAGAAATCTGAATGAAAACATGTCAAAATAAAGCACAACACAGCAGTGTATCATAGGCAAACATTAGTTTAATTTAAAATAATTTTTTTCAAAGAGGTAAAGTTGATGACTGTTATCTGACAGAGGTTAGATTGGAACAACTCCCAACCCAAGTATAGGATCATATTTCAAAATATTTGAAGACGTCGTATAGAGATGCATCAGGAAACCAGCTGGTGACCAGTGAGAAAGATTTTGAGTCCTGTCTTAGTGAGTTCACCTCAACCATTGTTGCTATTGCTTTGTAACTGTTACCACAAGCCAAGATAATTGCTGTCAATGTAAAATTGATTCAACAATAAGCTTAAAATAAGGCAGAATAAGGACAGTGTAAGAGTAGTACAAACAAAAAAAACAACAAAGCAGTTGCTATATTTTTTATAATATAACCTGTAGGTCAAATGCTTTTAATAAACCAAAATTCAGGTGAATCTTCAATTTTAAAACTTTAGTTGATTGATGTTGAGAAAATATATTTAAAATAAGCTAGTTTTAAAATGCAACATGACTTGATGGAAATAGATCTAGGACCAAGATCTCTGTCCTTTGCCCTTTGTCTGTTTGGGAGACAATCATTAGGAAGTTTCAGCTTTCACACTTATGTGTGAGAGCCATAAACCAGCAGGAGATCAGGAGAAGCTCTCCTTAGACAATAGGGATAAAATGGCTTTAGAGAAAGGGTCAGAGACAGGTCCTG
>CAEGAF010092814.1:0-26690 GCA_903067075.1 Micropoecilia bifurca | reverse complement strand
CCTCTCTCTCTCTCTCTCCCTCTCTCTCTCTCTCTCTCTCTCTCACACACACACACAGTCATGTTGCTTACATGATACAACGTGGCATTGACTCCTAACTTATCTGGCTGAAAACAATCTGACATGTCAGTAGAGAAAAATAGGGGACAGTCCTTACAAAAATTGTTTATTTTCCCCTCCGACTCCTCCTCAAAATAGATACAGACGCCACTTAAAAATAATCAAAATTGCTCGTAGCACAACAAAAACATCTATATGTCGAGGATATGAGTCTCACTTAAAGACTTGAGTATCAGAATCAGACAGTTTGCAAAAAAATATTGATGATGTCCCTGACATCACATCAACTGAGGAAATTATTTATGCATGACAGATGATCTTAAGGGGTGGAGCAGCTGTGATGTTGCAGAAATGTGGAGAAGCTCGACATTTTTATTTTTTTTAAGGTTACAAACGTTGTAGCTACTCCAGAGCGTCTCTCTGTGGCGTAGGTGGCATTTATGTGCAGGAAGCGCGACCATATAAGGCTCGGTCAGAACGAGATTCCCTCCAGTTAGCTCACTGCTCCGCGTCCACTCAGACACCTGCATCACCCAGGCTCATTGTCAGACAGGGGAAAGCCACGTTTTTGTTCAGCCCCCTGCAGGGATGGATTTTCTCTGTCAACTGACGAGAAAATGCAGCAGAAAGTAGCAAAGTATGTGCTGAATTACCCCTAGATAACAGGAAATGTGATCTGTATTGCAAATCAGATTAGCTATAATCAACCTTTTCCATTGTAATTTGATGCTTTTTTTTAAGAAGAAGAAGACTAATAGGAAACAATCGGATTGTTGCTTCCTGGTGGTTTATCTTCACATTTTAAAAACATAACGCAACTGGATTAGACCAGTAATAAAGTCACAGATCATTTTAAAATTGCCTTGTTTTCTCGTGTTTTGTTACGTAACCTAAAAATCTGTGTTTCTGTGATGTCTGGGGGTGAGAAAATAAACTATCTCCACCAGTACAACCTATTTTCCTTGCATGTTTAGTAACGAAAGCTTTGTTTCGTAATGTAAAGTCCTTTACATTACAAATGAGGGTGAGGGGGAGAAAACGTCCTAATATCCCTGAATCACATTCAGTTGCTTGTATTGATGCCATTGCTTTTGTTGACATCTCATTTAAATTACATTTAAAAACAATAATTAGGACGCAAAAAAACCCTCCTCTCTTGCATATCGAAAATATTCTAATTTAATAACATAACTACAAGAAAAGCCAATAGTGATAACAAAAATTAACGATAGAACAAATCTTCAAAATCACGCATAATAAATCACACCAATTTGTGGGGCGTTAACGCTCACGGTTCTTTATCTGTTGGTGTAACTGTATGTTTTTCATGTACGGCCCCTACAGGGCTTCGTTTCACGCAGATTGGCGTCGCTCTGCAGGACGTCTCCCCATGAGTCACCCCTCACACACACACACACACACACACACACACACACCCCGTGCTGCTGCGTTTCAGCACCACGGACAGCTCCGGCGCCGACTCCCCCAAAACAGCTGAGGACTTTACTGCCCGAAACCAAGCGAGCCCCATGTCATCCTCTCTGGGTCACATTGATGGATCTATGTGTTGGAGTAAGGAGAGAGAGAGAGGGGGGGGGAGGAGGAAGGTGGGGAAGGGGGACGTCTGTTGATAGTCATCACTTACCATAAATGAGAATCTACATGGAGCCGCAGTGGGAGGGGCGACAGGGATGCCGCATTTTTCTGAATGAAATTACTCCACGTACGCCGCCGCCGCCGCCCCCCCAACTCCACGTCCTCCTTCATCGTTCTCGCCGCATACCAAATGCGTGCCTCTGATTGGCCGAGCCTCCCATTCACTGACGTCAGCCAGGCTCTCTTGTGGACGAGTCCCGCGGAAAAGCATCCATTCTGCCCACCGTAAGCGCTCCGGAGAGATTGAAGAGGAAAGACAAAAAGAGAGATGCGAACCGAGCTCAGACAGACACGGAAGCAGCTCGGGGACTGAAGCTTTTTCTAGAAACCCGCGCAGCATCACCTCGTCTTCATCCATTTTTTTCCTCCTGGATCTGATCAGAGAAGAGTACGGATTATATTCAGATACTGCGAACCACTTTTCTAAAAGGTAAGGGGCATCATTTGGTGCATCGATTTTCATGCTGTTTTGGATGCACGTTCTTTTTTTTTTTTTCGTGAATGTGGTGCAGAGAACCTGCAAGCATGACTGTTACACAACAAGGTTCTTCGCACCAGGAGGTGGGAAATACCTCCTCCTCCTCCTCGCTCTGGGATTGGAGAGCAGGGAGGATGAAAGACTCCTGCATGCAGCAGATCCAACTTAAAATAGAAACGAGGTCTGAAAAAGAAACTAACGGGAGCTTTTATCTGGTATGATTGGTATTTTCTTGGAAGAAAATATGGACTGTCAGTTATAAAATCCTGTCGATCCCGGATTTACAGACGCGGTTTTCTGTTATTAATAATTAATTAGTTGCATTAAGGCCTGTCGATCTTTCAAGTCCTCAAATCTTAACCGACAGAATTTGATGCCACTGATCATGCTGACCAACAAGTTAACGTTTACAAAATCTGATCCCGATTAGGAGGAATTAATTGACTTATTTCACATTTTAAGAATATTGCGAAGGAGAAAGAAAAGGACACATGCTGTTTTGATTTTTCTTTTTCTTGGAAACGGGTGTGAATGAGGGTGAGAGAGTACCGAAAAATTTCTATAGTACTTCACGATTTGTAGAGAAACATATTTGCTGGAAGTCTTTTGGGGGGTAAAATTAGATTAGGTAGAGATGAGCTCCATGCGACAACCAATTTTAAAGTTTTGACACAGATTGCCAGGTCCGGGCTTTGACTGAGCTCCTTCGACAACTTAAAAATGTTTTGATCTAAGCAATTCCATTGCAGCTCTGACTGCATGTTTAAGGACATTCTTCTGGCAGAAGATGAACCTTCTGCCCAAGAGGTTAGACTTTTAAAACCTCTATCAAGTTTTCTACAGGATTAGCCTTTATTTTTCTCCAATAATTTCCCATCATCACAGAGTAACGTCTGTGTTCCTGCTAATGGATGACGGGGGGCATTCATACAACATGATGCTGCCAAAGAAAACAATACATTGTTGACAATTATGTAAGACATTGTGTTGGTCTGTAATTTTTTTGTTTTTTTTCCACAATTAAACACTTTGAGAAAATGTGAAGATCCAGGGGTGTGAATGTCAGGCAGTGTAGGAATAGACATAAACAACAAATGGCCTTTAGAAATCAGTTTACCTAAGATGAGCAGTTTCTGGATGTATTGTTGTGGAGGATAGTTTAAGAATAAACATGTGATTCTCTGCTCAGAACTATGATTTTTCTACAGAGATTAAATGAGTGTAACATCTGAGTTTTTCCATAATTGCATTAAGTCCACAATTTCCAGGCATCTGCCCAAGAGGCCCAAAACTACACAAAGTTCCCTGGAAATTCCAGCTTAATTGACAAAGAGAGATGCAATAATGAATCATTTAAAGTAATCTCATTTTCTTCTGTCTTTCTTCCTTTCCTTCTCATTTAGGTTTTACTGGTGCTACTGTTGAACCAGCCATGATCCTCAACGCCTCAGAGCTGCCCTGGGATGAGTCTTCGGGTCTGGAACCTTTCTTCCCGCTGGACCACCAGGAAAGCTCCACTCAACCCGAACTCCCAGCCCTGACCGTCTGGGGCGTGGCCCTCTGCATTTCAGGGACCCTCATTGCCACCGAGAACGCCATCGTGGTGACCACCATCCTGGCCACCCCATCTCTCCGCGCCCCGGTCTTCCTGCTGCTGGCCAGCCTCGGCCTGGCGGACCTCCTGGCCGGCGTGGCCCTCCTCCTGCACTTCCTCTTCCTGTTCTGCGTGGAGCCCAGCGATTGGTCTGACCTGCTGACCTCGGGCCTGCTGGTGACCTCCCTGACCGCCTCGCTTTGCAGCCTCATGGGCGTCGCCCTGGACAGATACCTGTCGCTGAGTCACGCCCTCACCTACGGCTCGGGTCAGTCGCGGCGCAGGGCCGCCATCCTCCTTCTGCTGGCCTGGTTGGGCGCCTGCGTCATCGGCGCAGGACCCGCCATGGGCTGGCACTGCCTTGAGGAGGCCAGCTCCTGCTCCGTAGCACGACCCTTGACCCGCACCTACCTATCCCTGCTGTGCGGCGGCTTCCTGATGGTCGTGGTCGCGACGCTGCAGCTGTACGCGGGGATCTGCCGCGTCGCGAGGCGGCACGCCCACGCCATCGCGACCCAGAGGCACTTCCTGCCCACCAACCAGCCGTACCCAAGCAGACACAGCAGTGGGAAAGGCTTCTCCCGCCTGATCCTGGTGCTGAGCGTGTTCGTGGGCTGCTGGATGCCCTTTTCCCTCTGGGGGTTGCTAGGAGACGCGTCCAGCCCTCCCCTGTACACCTACGCCACCTTGGTGCCGGCGGCCGGCAGCTCCCTGCTCAACCCCATCCTCTACAGCCTGAGGAACAAAGACATTCGGAAGGTGCTGCTCCACGCCTGCTGCCCGCACAGATCCGCCAACACCACGCACACCCACCACCCGGTCGACGTGTGAGATCAGGCCAATCTATGCCAGACATGTCGTTGTGTAACGTGCCAAAAAAACAAAACAAAAAAAACAAAAAAAACTCTTCAGTGTCGTAAACGTTCAAAGAGTGAAAAACGTTTCCCTCCCACTCCACCCCCAACTTATTATTTTTTTTTCCAGAGCTGAAGTCCTCCAAATCAGAATGTACTGGAAACTTGGGACTATATGTGCTGTCCGGTGTCTTACTTTGTGCCTCAGACGACTGTAGCTCCGCCGGATCTCCAAGAATGAAACAATCAGAGGGACGCTGCAGGTTTGGACCACATCAGTGTGAACACTTTGAGAGGAGCGGGAGCGCTGGGTTCTTTTAACACCTCGTGGTGTGAACACGTGTGATCAAAAGCCCGGTTTTAATTACTTGAAACGCGTGAGAAACAAGCGGGAATATATTTTTGCACATGCTGATAAAAGCACTTTGAGATGTATTGACCGTATGTTTTTTTTGTTGTTGTTGCACAACCTTTTGGAGATGGATGAATGTTTTATACTGACGAATAATAAATAAGTCTTTTTTTCTACTGTATGATGCATCGTTCATTTTTTTTTTTTTTTACTGCAGAGGGAAGCTTTTAGTGAATTTGCGTCTCTTTCTCTTGCTCGTTAACTCACTTGTGGATAAACTGATGCTCAGGCATTCCGAATGATTTGGCTGCCAATGCAAACTGCAACCTCATTACAGTCTTTCTAAATCTCACGCATCCCTTTAAAATCTACAAAGCAGCCAAGGCTTGAGGGAATAGCGATTATGCAAGAGGGTTTTCTCACTTTCCGCTCGTTTTCTGATCTTTAAACACCCCACCACATTTAGACCCAGGCGCAGTCAAAAGGTGTCCACTGCTGATAAAAAACAAAACATAAAAAACAAGAGTGAGTCATGGATAGAGCATGTGGATTGTTTTTAAAGGTTTATCCCTTAGGAACTAGGTAATATTTAAAGTCTTTTGATATGATTTAAACTGAAAATCTTTCTGAATTGTGGATATAAACCTAACTTCATTCAGCTGGCTCCTCATAAGTGTAACTTTAAAGAAAGAAAAATGTATTAAATCACATCATTTTCAGCTCTGAGATGTGATCTGAATTGAAAGCCTTATAATACAAAACACTATAAGCTTTATAAATGCTATACTCACAAAATTTCTGTTTTCAAGCCAAACTAGAATATACAGACTTCCCACCAAGAACCAGCAGATAAGGCAACATAGACATTTTGTTGTCAGCCCTTAAAACCAGATATCAAGTACAAGGTTTTGCAGAGACAAAATTTTTTATTTTGTGCTAGTCAAGCACTTAACTCATTATAAAATAGACAGTGGTGCAGTTTTATAATGTTAAGTACTATTATAGTCTAATACAGTGGACCACCACCTACTAATCTACTGGCAGATTTTCCTGTAGAATGCAACTTCAAATGACTTGCTGGAAACTGGCTGATTTCTTGTAGCTCATTTCTAAACTATTTTGTAAAAACAAAAAAGAGTGGAAAGCTAAAATACTACTTAGAACGCTAGAGGCTGGTATTTACAAAGCAGTCAATCCAGGAGTGACATTCATCGTACCTGTAAGAGTAGGTCTTGGAGGTACGATGACCTGCCTTCAAGACCTGGAAGGTTTTTAATATTTTAAAAGTATTTAAGTCTTTTAATACTTGCAGAAAAAGAGTTTTTATAAAGTATTGACTCACAGGGGCTGAATATATATGCATACCACATTGTTCAGAACTCCAACAATCTCACAGAAATCCAAACCGGAATTTAAATTCAAATAATGTTTATTGAAACAAATCATTCGGAACTTAAAGGGAGGAAAAGCCTGAATTTGGCAAGACATGCTGTGCAACTGTGCAGCAGAACTGATGCACTTTACATAAAAGGCACTTTAAATTTGATTAATCAGTTAAACCTGCTATTAAATAGGCTTAAAAAATGAAAGCACAGATACTAAACTGCCAGTAGAAAGGCGCTGGATGAGGCAAAAGTTTGCCTCATTTGATCAGATTAAAGCAACAAAATTTGATTCATCCCCCCCTCCCAAGAAAAAAAATAAAGATAATCTCAGGAAAATACATTATACAAATAAAATTCAAAACAAATACCTCATATTTATCTCCATGTGTTCAGTATGGCAATATCTTGCATTCATTTAAGGTTAGTTAATTTACCAGTTATTTGTTCCACAGAAAATATAGATAAAAATATAGAAAGATGGGATAAAAAAATGGCAGAGATACATCTTAAAGGGGATTTAAAATTACAGCAATAATTCGACTTCATGATGGAATAGAAACACACAACTCTAGCATAAAATTACTCTTTGGAGGGCATTCAGCAACCGTGAATTGAGGATGTTATGCGCGTGCGTGCAAACCTGTTCTATTAGTTTTGTCATACAGTGAATTAAATAAGGCACGGAATTCTGACCAGCAGCAAAATAAAAATCAGAAGTGATTCGTTTATGCAGATGATCAGGAGGGAGACGCGTTTCACGCCTCACAATACTGTTATATCAACCACTACGAGTTGCTTTAAGAAGGCTTTGGCAAACTGGGATACAAGCAACCACAGTCACTTTCGATCTTCACAGAGGGTCTCGGAAAGTTTGAATAACTGGAATAAACCGGTAAAGGAATGTGATTTTAAAAACGTCATGATGCCTGACCAGGGTGGCTTAGAAAAAAAACAAACCGATACTGGAAGAATGTAATACAAAAGGAAACGGCCAGATGTTGATCGGGGCTAATAAGGTAAGATGGTGGTAGTGAAGAGGAGAGGAGATGTGATCATTCGGACCACTCGTCGTCGTCGAACTCTGAGGAGTCGTCCTCGCTGTCGCTGCACTCCACGGCGATACGGCGCGACAAGATGGCGGCCACGTCGTTGCCAATGTGATCGCTCTTCTCCTGTTCCCGCTGAGCCTCCACCTTACGCAGGTTGAAACCTAGAAGAAGAAGATAGTTGACGTTTAGTTTGTCTGTGTTGGGCTGCAAGGAGCCATCCGCAGAACCAGGAAGACGAAACCAATCAGGTCTGCTGAAAAACTGCATGATCATCAGCAAATGTGAACATTTTGGCAGATTTGTGTTGCTATGCAATTCTAAAGAAAACAATATTCCAGTGACTTCATCCTGGAGTCTGGCTGTGGTAAGTTTAGAGAAGTTACATATATTGACTAAGAAATAAAGCTTGCTTAGTTGCTTGCCTAAAATTGATTGTCTATAAAATGAATCTGACTTCAGGACTTGTCAGCAAACTAGGTTTCCATCCTGAAGAAATGCAGAAAGCACACTGGGAACAATAACTTTATAATAAATTATCTCTGAAGCACGGTGGTGGAGGTCTGATGACTGGGGCTCATTCTCAGGCTGCAGAAACACTTTTCATGTCCGCTTATGCTTAGTTTCTCACTAAGGTAAGAAAACCTGATGTTTATGCATTTATCTTATATCTAAGGTTCAGGACCTGAGTGAAGTTGCCACCCCAAATACTTTAAATTAAACAAAATTGGTGTCAAACGTTTGTGCAGCAAAAAAAACCCAAAAAAACTTTTAATTTGTTTCACTGTCAATTTAAAGATATAAATAAATGTTGCCAGAAGTCATCATAGGTCAACCAGCCAGCCCACACTTACAAAACGAAATAAGGTGTCAGCTTTTAAGATTAGATAAAAAGGGGGTCAGAGATCAACCTGTTCCCTCATTTAGATCAAACAAAACTGATATGAATTAATTTTGCTGTTAGTGCAGATAAATTTTTTTTTTTTTTTTAAATCAGAGCTCAGTTGCTTGACCCTAATTTGTTTGATTTTGTAAATGTTTGGCTGACCTTTGATGACCGCTCGAAACATTTATTAATATCTTTAAAATGACAGCAGCACAAACAAAACGTGTTTCTGCACAAACGTTTGACACAAACTTCGTTTAATTAGAAGAAGGTGGGGGAGCAACTTCACTCCCCCACCAACTGCTGTTTTTTAGAAATAAAGAGCTCGAGTTAAATGTCAGCCTTTTAGTTTAAGATGTCACTTAACGCAATTTATACCAAAACATTAAAATGACTAACTCGATAAAAAATGATTTGCTTGCTGCTCTCCGCGAGTCGGAGCCTGTTGGAGGCAGACTCATGTTTCCGTTGACGTGCTTCTCCTACGTCTTACCTTGTCGGATGGCCTGCAGCAGGTCACTGCGACCGTCGCTGACAGGAGCTGGCTGAGGTTTGGGAGCAGAGCTGGGGGCCAAACCGCTGCCGGAGGGAGGCGGAGGAGGAGGAGCGCTGTAGTCGGAGGGTGGAGGAGGAGGCCCCGGGGGCGGAGGAGGCGGCGGCGGGGGCGGCGGTCCTCCACCTGTGGAGATTGGAGGTGGGGGAGGAGCCATGGCCATGTCGGGCGGTGGAGGCGGAGCGGGTGGAGATGGAAAGGAGGGTGGAGGTGGAGAGGGAGTGCCATCGAAGCCAGGTGGAGGAGGAGGTGGAGCAAAGCCGGAGGGTGGGGGCGGGGGAGGGGGTGCGGGGGGCGGGGAAAGGTTTGGGCGGGAGTTCGGAGGGGGGGACATGGAAGGAGGCGCCGGAGGAGGATGGGTTGGACTCAGCATGCTGACTCTCTGCTGAGCTGCTGCTCCATCGTTAAACCTGCAGAGAAGAAGTCGCTATTAGAGACGCTGAGACATCAACAGAGGCTTCACTTCCCTCCGTTAACATTTTATATCTGTGCGGAGGTTCAACCACGGCCGCTCGCGTTCAAGTTAACAGAGAGACGAGCGCCAAGGCCGCGGCGAGCGCGACTTCGCTTTCACCGCGTGCCGCCAAGGGCGACCATGTGCTGGCAGCATGTGTGGGCAGAGCGCATGATGCTGCGGGTACGTACGGCATGTCTGGGGGTGGGGGAGGCAGGTTGTCGTCAGGGCCAGGCGGAGGCGGAGGCGAGCCAGGCTCAAAATGGTAAGAGTCCGTGCTTTGCTCAAGGATGTCTGAGTTGAAGTCCTCCCCGGATCCGATGCTGCCGTTCAGTCCCTCAGAAGGATTTCTGAACACAAACAAAACGACGTCAAATCGAGCACAGCAGCTGCTCCGAAAAGATCAGAGAAGCAGAACAAATGAGCAACTTCTGCTAATTAGAGGTGAATTTAAAGGAGCGGGTAAAAATAATCCCCTGAACATTTAAGGATCACAAAGTCTAACCTGGAAATATGGAAATTTTATGTCATTCTTTGTATTTTTTCCAAAATTAATAGGAAACTCTTCAATCAGATCTTGTTTGACATGGCATGATGAATAATGCTCGCCATCATCACATATTCTGGAAAGATTCTGTGATGAGATGTTTTTGGCAAAACACAAACAAGAAACTGGCCAAAACACTAAGATATAATTTGCTTTTCAATGTCTATGTTATACAATAGAAAGCTAAATATCTGGTTGAAATTCTGAAAGACGGCAACAACAACAAAATGTCATGCAATACAATCACCATCAACATCAAATCAAGTAATGGAAAAAAACTGACACATACAGTAAGACTGCAGAAAACACAAAGAAAAGAAACATTAAATAAATGGACAAGACCCAGGAGGAAAACTGGTGATGGAGAGTACTGAAAAATAAAACTGTAGAAAATTCAATGAAGAGAATCTCCTATAATATTCATTGTTTGAAAATGAGAATGTTTCATGTTTAAAAAGGCGTCATTCAAAATGAAAGGAAATAAAAGTAAAAAATAAAAGACCTGCAGTGTTTTACAAAGGCCTGATGATAAAACACTGAAAATAGTCAGAAAAGCAACTGGAGAGTTTTGATGATTTCCTTCATTTTCCTCCTGTTGTCTATAACTACAGATTGCTGCGCAGAAATACAAATATTTTTCTTCAAAAGGATTTTTATACCTGTAAAGACCTGTTAGAACTGAATTCCTATTCTTACTTAGCAGTTTTACAGTCTAATATATTTTACATTAATACAATCATTTTTACATCAGACAGAAAAGACAAACAATCAAAAGTAAAAACAAAATGGTGGAGACACATTTTTTGTTGTTTACTGGGGAGGTTTTTGTGACCATCAGCTCTACACCCTTCCCCTTGAGAACATTCCCAGACAGCACATACCGCCTCATCAGTGTGTACAGATCCGCTGATAAGCAGGGGGAAAAGGGGATGAATCACATGAGCGGCTAATGTGGATTTTCACTTTGAAAGCCAAATCTGAGGCAACAGATTCAGAAAGTAAATATTTTGACTCCTTAAATCTCTACATTGCTGTATCCTTGTCCTCAGCATCTAAAAAAAACTTAAACGCTGCAAAATCTGCATGGAAATAAACACCTCCAGTGGTTCATTACTAAAACTCACTGTTGTTAAATGCCGTTTTAACTAAAACTCTGAGGTGTGAGACGTTTAACTGAAGTCCTACAAGGGTTTTAATGTTTTTATCTTTTTTGTTTTAATAATTCTCTTTGTCTTTCTAACTGTTTATTTACCATGCTAATTATTGATTATGCAAAGCACTTGCTGCTGAAATGTGCTATACAAATAAAATTTGATTGATTGATTGATTGATTCTGCATGCATTAATCTAGTGACACGTCTGGTTCAATATGTCTTGTTTAATTTTGAATGCTGTCAACTTTAGGGAATTTCTTTGCACAGCTGAGCAGTTCTTTTTATCTTGCATCTGGTGTGCTTTAGTCACAGTCTTGCCTCTTTTTGTCTGTAATGGTGTTTCTTCCAGGGTTTACCCTCTATTTAGCGCCATCTATCTTCCTGTCAAAGCTGAACAGCTTCCCTGTGCCTGCTGAGGCATCCCCACAGCATGATGCTGCCGTCAACATGTCACTGCATGTATGATAGCAGGTGGGAGAACTTTTACAACATTATTTAGTCCAAAGGTCCAAAACAAATGACCAAAACTACAACAGCTGTTGGTGAAGGAGTGAAATATTTGGCACCCATTGCTATTTATTCTATGTTCGGTGATAAAGGCTTTAGTTGCTTCTCCCAATAATAAAGCAGTTTAGAGAAAATGCGATGTTTTTAAGCTCTTTAAATGCATAACAACCATTTTTTTAAAAACACACAAATGTCGTCTCAAAAACAATTGGTTTCACTTTTTTTTTCTTTGAAAAGCTGACAAAAATCAATCAGCTGGAAACCATGGCAACCTAGCCTGTCCACTTTAGGTAACCACCAAAAAAGTATGAGCCAAAAATACTGAACACAGAAATTGTATTTAAAAAAATAAATAAATCTGTCAAATCTATGGTCTACTACAAATACTGCATACAGCTGCTGTAATCCAAACGATCAACAAAAATGTAATAAATCAGGATTAAGATGAAAGGTTTAAATTTATGTGTTTACTTGTTGCAGTTTCTATTAAAAAAAGCCTAAAAAGCAAACAGAAACTTAAATCATTTGTTCCAATTACTCCTCTTTCTATTTATAGCGATTCAGTGAACACCTAGTTCCAAAAACATCATCAAACTCCCTGAAAAAGGAAATGAAATTCGTAATCAGCTGAAAGTTCACGACTGAAACAGTCCATTACGCTCCAGCCTGCCGGGTTCCTGAACACACAGTACAACCTTCAGAAAGCTGCCCAAGTGACTCCTTTCAGTTTATTCACCTTTCATTCTTTGGTACGACAAACTCCTGTCCCATCTTCAGCCGCTCCCATTCGTCCTTCCTGGTCTTGATCTTTCGAGGATGAAGCGTCCTCGGGTTCACGTTGTCTTTCTTCTCCCTCTGCTCAGAAAACACAGAGTTAAATAAAATGGTGGATGTTGTAATGTGTTACTCTGGCTTTGGGATTCATGTTCTTATGTTGGCGCATCTCACTCTGTGCTTGCGCTTCTCCTTCATGATGTCCTTGGTGTCCTGCAACATCTTCTCCTTCCACAGGTCGAAGAAGTAGGACGGATCCGTGTAAAACTTCAGAGCCTCTTTACCATCCTCCCTGCAAACAGTATTTACAGGTGCTATAAGCAACAGTCACACTTTGTTGTGAGCTGTGAGATTACAATCTGCTTAAAGAGTAGAAGTATATACAAGGCATTTAACTTCCATTATAAGATTTCTTCACATATCTTTCTGCATGATTAAACTAAACTAATGGTGTCTAACTTGAGCTGACACATTCCTTGCATTGCGGACTTCTTGTTATACAAGTTTTATTTTGCTTTGTGGGGTAGTTGAATTTGATAAAATTAAACCATGAAAAATTACAGCTCTTCTCAGTGTTTCTGGGGCAATCTATGCCCCAGAAACTCTGAAAACTATAAGTCTTAGCTGCTAAAATATGTCCATAATTCAAGTTTTGATACATGTTTGGGAGGTGTTCTTCACATCTGCATGTGCTGCTCCTGCCTGCTCCATCCTACCTATACTGGCTGAGCTGGTTGAGGGGTGGTGGCGGGTTACAGGTGGTGTAAGTGTCCTGCACAGGGAGCGGCAGTGACGGCCTGGTGAACAGCTGCTGATCCTGGGTCAAGCTGCTGCGGAAGGCTTTCCTGGTAGTGATGGCCTGCAGAGAGACTAGGAGAAACAAACGAGAAGTTGCATAAACAACTTGGATCACCTGGCTCAAGAAAGAGGGAACTTGGAGACAGTTTCTGGAGGAACGTCCAGGAGGAAGAACTTACCCTCTTCTTCTTTGGGGTCCAGCTGGGTGACTTTAACCTGTAGGCGATCAACTCTTTCCCCCAGCGTGTTGACTCTGGCAGCAAAGGCTCCAGCCTGGATAAAAAGCTCCCCAAACACGTCCTCTGCATATTTACCTAAAAAACAAACAAAAAAAAACACCACAACTTCCTTTACCCTTGTTAAATGTTATAAAGCTATATGAATACACTCAACCGACAGATATGACCGACAATATACACAAAACCTGGCTGGTACTCACTGAGGCTGCCGAGCTGACGGATGATGTTGGCCAGGCTGATGTTGGTCACACATTCCAGTTCGCTGCGGATGTTTGGAGGGATGGTCTGACGGCTCACGTGCCGCGGCTCTATATTCCTCGTCACCAAAGGCATGATGGGAGGCGGCAGGCAGGGTGGCCCAACCCTGACACAAAGGAAGAGTTGTAGTCGTATCTATCAAATTTTTTCACATTCGCTCTACAACCACAAACATATTTGATTGGGATTTTTGCTGTAAACTTTAACTGTGAAGTCATAATTTGTAGTGTAACTTCATAATTAGTAAACTATACGACAGGTTTTCTTCTAAGATTTTTTCGTCCTTCCAAAAGAACCGACGAGCCTTCCTGTCCAGGTTGAAGAAAAGCAACACCACAGCATGATGCTGGCCCCACCGTGTTCCACTGCGGGGTGGATGAACGACACGCAGCGCTTACATGACAACCTCTGAGGTTTCAAATGACCACATTGCGCTTTCTGGGTATGATTTGACAAAGTGTGACAAAATGTGCAAAAGCTCAAGGGTTCCGAATATTTTCCCAAGTCAATGTGAATTTATATATTTTACATGTTTATCGTATCTGTAATATAACTGAAATTCAATTTATTTAAAAATCTCTATAACACTTAAATGAGGAACTGAAAAAGAAGAAGAATAAAGAAGCGCAAAATGTAAGGATGTTTTTCTTTGCCATTGGGGCCTTAAAAGGGCAGAGTAGGTGCATTTTACATTGGCTGCTATTTCACAAATTTTCAAATCAAACACTAATTTGCCAAAAGCTTTGTGTATGACCATCAGCAAATCAATATTTCATGTTTGACCAAATGCTTAATGCTAAGCTATGAATAATTGAAGCTTATAAAAAGGCGTGTTAACTGCCAATTTTATCTGTTTCTTTAGCTTACACTGAAAAATTGCCACACTCAGGAATTTCCAGTCCATATATTTGACTTTTTAATGATGTGAAGACTAAATACATTTCTTGTCAGCTACTAAAGCGTTTTTTGCACGTCTAAATAAGTTAACAGGCTCATGACTAAGCAAGCTCTTCACACACACACACACACACACACACACACACACACACACACACACACACACACACACACGTATATAAATAACACAGAACCAGACAGAACTAAAGCAGAAGCAAAACTGCTGCTTAGCTCAGATCAGCATCTACTATGCAGCAGCTGAGCGAACCAAACTGAACGGTTAAAATAGAGAAGAGACTGCGTGGGTTAGCTAGTTCCCTACAATTATGTTTGCAGCTGTGTAAATATATTAAATGATATGGAGCTGACCTGTGTACCTAATATCAGCTGCAGACAGTAAGTAACAAAGGGTTGACAGCTCAGTGACTTCAGTGCCTCCCTGTTGGGCCCATTTTGGCTGCCTAATTACAAGTTTGTCCAGTTAAAATGATGTACTCAGCTGAAGAGATGATTCATGGCGTAAGAATCACAAAGAGAGCCGTATGTGTTGCACTTTTTCCCCTCCACTCGGTGCTGCTATGCTCCAAACCCCCAAAATAAGCAACTGACACTGACGGAAAAACTTGAAAAACACGAAAAGCCCCGGGGGTTTGTCCTGTGCTCGGCAGTGACAGTGAGCCAGCCTGTGGCGTTGAATAACTGAGTTTTGCTTAATTGTTTAACGTCAACACAGCTTCAGAACGGTCTAATACTACACTTGTATAAATCGAATCGGTAAAAAAACAAAACAAAAAAAAAACAGCGAACGCTTTCACGCCCAAACATTAGCTAAAACAGGCTAAATGTAAGTTGGGATCTCGGCCTTGTCGGAGCAGGAAGTAAACTTGTAAGCGCCTCTTCTCTCGAAGAAACCCTCAAACAAGGGTGTGTTTTTTTTTTACCCGTCACCATATATACACAACACCGAATCAGTTTTACTCCCTTACCGTTAAAACTTGCGCCTGTAGGTTCACTCTATTTTATCTGTCGGTTGATAGGTCGGAAGATTTTCTCAAGAAATGTTGAGAGTTACAGCACAGCGAGTCGAGCCTGAACAGCTCGCGCAAGTCCCGGAATTGGTAACTTCTGATTGGTTGACGGACAGGATTTCTCGAAGGTGATTGGCTACAGAGGATGTCTCGCGCTCTTAGGCCGAAGAACAGGATGTGGAAATTTCAACGTAAAGAGCGCAACTCCACCCAATCTGGTGGCAAACATCTGTCCGTAATTTTCGTAAGGGAGGGCGGAGGCAACGCCGCATTCCAGCGCGCGCTCCCGGCGAGCTGGAACGCGTCCGAGGAATGACTGGCACTCGAGCTTTCTGCGTAGGGAAACACTTAAACGTCCATGGTGGTAAAGTACATCCTTCCTCTCAGCGGCGGTATTTTAAACGGGAAGCGCTGAGCCTTTGACGGAAAGAACTTATCTGAAAATTAAATTAAGAGTGAAAGAGGTAGAGTGTACAGCTAGGATAGCTATATCTTTGTCTCTAATAATAAAAACCTGAATACTGTTAGTTTTTATTCACTCATTTTACTCTAGCAGCTCTAAGTAAAATGCAGTGCAAGCAAGTGCTGCTAGAAATCAGCAGCACTTGTATTTTAGTACAAGTGCTGTATTTTAGTATTTTAGTCTCAGTACAAGTTTCCTGAAGGTTTGTTAAACAATTAGAACAACCCCTGAAGTCACCATCATCAGCGTGAAACATGGTAGTGGCAGTATTATGCTACACTGATGCTTTTCTTCAGCAGGGAAAGGGAACCTGAACAGTGTCTTTGAATACAAATATGGCTCTTTATAGATTAGTATTTATTTAAAAAGAAAAGATTACTTTTGCTTATGAATTTGATCATTTCTTGTGCTGGGTGCCACATAAATTTCTGGTGTACTATTTTGAATTATGTGATTGTAAAGAGGGAGAGAAAAAAGGAAATATTAAAAGAGCTCTGCAAGGCACTATGTGGTAAAACCAATTTAAAGCAGGCTAATTCGCAGAAGATATTGCACATTTTCTCATTAAGATGATCTCTACTGAAGGAAGCACAGATTTACCTAATCAATTTAAATATGCACACATTTAAAGGGGGATTTATGTTTTACATGGATGTACAGAAAAATTAACCAGCTTTATTAAATTTTTCTTTGGGATATTGTTGGTTAAAATATATGTAAAGAGGTTGTGATTATTTGTTTAAGCAAATTAGCTTTTTCCAGATAATTATTAACTGCGCATTTAGATAGGGGGCAGTCATTTCAGTTTATGTAAACAACTCAAATGCAAAAAACACATTTCTGTTCTGTATTTTATTACAATCTTTGGAGAAAATATATTCTTTGAATCACATTATTTTGACCTGAACAAAAAACATCAGCCACTGTTTATTTTTCCCGCCTTAGAGAGAATATTTGTCAGCATTGTATTGTGAACAAGTTGCAAAATGTAAATCCATTAACTTCCACTAGAGGGCGGTGTTGGATGAAGAAATTTGTGGTAAAAGAAAGGCACATTTTTTTCCCACAGAACTGCATCATTTTTCAGGCAAAACATTCTCAGTCTTATTTGTTTCCCTCCACAACAGCATTTGTTGAGTGTCAGTGTCGTGTGTTGACCCAGCTGAGGGTGTAGGAGCTGTGAGCGCTTTCCTCGGTGTGTTTCAGGACACGGTGATCCTCTCCTGAGGAGCTGTGAACCAGGTGGAGTCCGGCGGCCTCCAGGCCCCGCAGCACAATGAACCAGTAGCGGAGCACCTCCTCGTTGCTGCCCCCCACCTCAAAGCCCGCCCAGTGCAGGTGTACAGTGGCGACCAGATGATGAATGTTCTGCAGAGTTCCCGCCTCGATACAGTTCTGGAAAAGCCGCCACTCAGCACATAACAGGTCAGCATACAAAAAAAATCCACCTGAAAGGGAGGAAGAAAAATATTAGCATGACATTTTTTAATGCACACTAAAACTATTAAAGACGTTTTAAGCATCTGCTGAAATAAAGAAACCTTTTAACATTTTAATTCATTGGACATACATGACTACGCAAAATAAAATTTTAAAAAAATGTCCACGTAGCTCAGTGTAAGTTCACAAAATGTAATGAAATACTACTCTCGAGATTAAAGACTGGTGTGATCTCACAGATTTTCCAATGTTTGTGGTGTTGAACAAGATCTCATGAATCTGGCAGTATGGTTACTCATTACAGATGAAGTGGTTCCATTAGTGTCTTCATGCTGTCGCCTTCGTTATGCACTGAAAGTGGCTCACAGCCGAGTGGTGAGCGCCTGGGATGGGAGTCGGCTCCCCCAGACATCAGCCCGTATTAGTATTTTACCAACATAGACTGCAGGTATGTAACGCCCTCTCGTGGCCGCCGGATGTAACTGGGGGCCCCCTGTGTGATTCACTCACTTAAACCGTTGCCATGGCAGTCAGAGATGGCGCAGAGCCCTGTTACCATGGCAACAGCCAAGTAAAAGTGCCTTTCCGGGTACACTGGGGTAAAAAAAAAAAAAAAAACGACTCTGAGGTGTGTTTGTTTGGCCAAAGTTTTTATTGTTTGCGCTCGTGTCTCTTACGGTGCGATGCCCCAGCGCTGCCATGATGCCGGCCAGCGTGTGAGCAGCTCCGCCCGGGCTGCCGCTCGCCCCGTGCCTGCGCCTCCTCGGAGCTCGCCACTCCAGCCACAATTTGTGCTGGCTGACGACGCCCCTGTTGCCATGGTTACTGGCCAAACTGTTGCCAAGGTGACCAACAGATGCACTGGAGGTGCCGGGATCAAAACTGTGGGCTTCGCATCCGAGTCTGGAAACGGTGCTCAGAAAGTCTGCGTCTCCTCCATCCATGCTGGCGAGACAAAGGGAAAAGCAGACAATGAGGCAGAGGCTCGCAGATAGTGGCTTGAAAGGTTTCCGCATGCAGGATTAAATATGCAACGCATTGTTCAGTGCAGCCGTGGTTAGTGTTACGAGTTTGGGGTCCAGACACCTGAAGGAATAGGCAACACAGAGTCTATCTGCAGCTGGAAGCAGCCAGTCCTCGGCACACAGCAGCCAGCGAGCTGAAGCCACGGGGGGCGCCACTGCCTGGGCCTTCCCTGGGGGTAAAATCCTGGAGCAGTTCAGCTGGGGACAGGCGAGGAGAAGAAAAAGCACACGGCACGGTGCTCTGAGAACCGACTGTCTTAAAGCTACCATTAAAATGAGAGGAAGTGAAACAAAAGAAGGAGTGGCTTGACTTCTGTATGTGGCAGTTTTCTCCATTTTTAAAACTTCTCTTAATTTTAGAGACTTTAAAATTAGGCAGGACGACTAAAAAGCTTAAACAACACTCGCATGCAGCAACATGAGGTGTAGCAATAGAGTGGGGTGTGCTACATGCAGAGGCTACAGTTTTCCACACAGTCATCCTGGATTCGATGCTGCAAACATTCCCCGTTTTTCTCTCTTCCCCGTCTCAAAGCTGTCAATAAAAGTCACGGGTCCCAAAAAAACAAGCACACCAGCAAACTTAAACCGTATCCCGGTCTAAGTTTCTTAATATCTTTCCGTTCTCAGTTTTCCAGCACTTGGGTGTTGTGTAACTGAAATTCTTTTTGGGAATTTCCAGTCTGAAACACCTTTTTTCTGGCTCCAGAATCGGCAGAATTTGGCTGCCAGCATATTGACAGCACCTGACTGATCGTATTACTGCTGTGTCAACCCCCCACGCATGTCTGCAGTCAGAGAAGTGCAATGTAGCTTATGAAAGCAGAGGGGTTTCTTCTTTCATTATTGATTACTGTTCAATTTTGGCAAGATCTATCTCCTACATAAATTTTCAGCCTCTTCTAAGCTCAAATGTTCCAGGATACCTCCAAGAAATGATGCATATGTGAGTCTGACAGGTGGTTCAGGTGCACAAGTTGATTGCATAAAGGGGGTGGAGGGGTGTCTTCTCCCTCTGACCCCCTGAGCTGTCAAAGATGTGAATGAAAACAGAATGTTTCCTTTTTCTTAAAATCTAGCTTTTTTTCTCAACTTTGTTTTTTGCTGCTAACACTAATTTGTTTTTACAATTTACGTAAACATTTCAGATGACAGTGCCTTTCAAAAGTGTTCACACCCTTTTATCTTTTCCACATTTTGTTGTGTTATAATTTTAACATGTTTACATCAAATTTTACCACACAAACTAACAAATAAGTCCAAATTTGTGAAATAAAAAATAGTTCCATGATTTCTTTTATTGTTTTAAAAATAAACATCTGAAAAGTGTGATGTGCATTTGTCTTCAACCCTTAAATCTAATCCTTGAAAAGTCAAAATCTAGGCCTAAATTTCCAGCAGGACATTAAAATAATTGTTCACAGACCTGCTCCATCTAATCTGACAAAGTTTGAGCTATTATGCAAAGAAGATTGAGCAATACGTGTAGTCTCCAGATTTGTAAAGCTCGTGGTGTAGTACCCTATAAGTCTGACATGTGTAACTGCAGCAAAGGCATAGCTCTACAAAATATGAACTCAGTTCGACAACAATACAAATGAAATACTATGAAGTTCAAGGTGTGACGTGACAAAATGTGAAACGCCAAACCGGCATTAGTACTTTTTCAAAGCATTTCAAGTCAATGTGGGATTTTTCTATTTACAGTTCTTTCTCATTAGTGTCTTGTTATGACTGAGGAGTTTGTAAAAAACTAGAGAAATGTCTGCAATACAGTTGTAAAATTTGCATTATTCAGCTCAATACATTAAACTTTAAATATAGTTTTGCACAAACATTAAATAATAAATTTAGGAATGCGCTGGAAAATTTGACGAGGTAGCTTTTTTTGCAGGCCTAGATAGTTCACTGTCGGTACGAAATCTTAAAATGGCTGCATTTGTTGAGTTTCGGGTGTTTCCATCGCGCCTACCTGTGGCCTTGTGATATACGTGATGATGCGACCGAGTTCTGCTGAGAAGGACGGGTTGTTCACTGCCCATGGCTGCATCTCCATCGCTCTGGGTCCCACCTGGGAGCAAATGTAAAAATAAATAAATAAATAAATAAAACTATATATCGATATACTGCGGCGAAGGAAATAATAGATGATTTTTGGGAATTAGGAAGGCAGTTGAATAATGCACAGAGATGACAGCAAGAGAAGGTGCAAAGAGCCGAGGAGGCGGGTCACAGGCGCTGACCCCAGGCCCGTTGGTGATTGCTTGAAGCTCCTCAACAAACAGACATGCACACATGCACACAAATACCCCTCTCTCCTCCTAACGCCATGGCAACCTCTGCAGAGCAGGAGGGGTGCACCAGAATGAGTCAGAGAGTTTAGCCTTGGGCAGATAAAGAGAGGGAGAATGAGAAAAAAGGAAAGCGGAGGGGAGCCGGAGAGGAGCGAGGAGAAGGAAGGGTTGGGGTAAAGAAGTAAGGGACGGATGTGTGCTCAGCAACACAGACAGAGGCTGAGGATGGAGGCACAATCTGTCCAACCTCGGGGCACAGACAGAAAAGACAGACCAGCTGTCATCCGGCTCTGATCAGGGGTCAGGACAGGGCTTGCCCCTTGCCCCCCACCTGTTCTGACATGCAGGTAATAATCCACAGAGCTGCACACAAGCTGACCTAAGCCATGCTGGATGAGGATGTCTCATCAGCTGTGGTTTATTTTGCATTCCTTGGCATAGACTGCACAGTTTAAATTACCTTCATCTACGTGGTGGGTGTGTGGGGGGTGGTGTTGGGGTTAGATTAAGTACTGGTCTCCCACTTACTCTGTGACTGGTTTTCCTTAGCATGTGGCAAACTGAGAACTGGGAAGATGTTTTCCAACACTTTCAGGAGTAATCTGAATGTCTTCATGCTTATTTTGGCTCTCATATGGTACTTTATCCTGATGTTGTATTACTTTATGACTCTGTCTGTCTCTCAATTAATTTGCAATGTTTTTCTTGGCATGTTTTTTATCTGTTTAGTGCAAAGGTGAGCAAATTTAATGATCCATGACTTAAATTTCTGCCTTTGTTCTTGCTAAATTAAATCTGTCTATAGCCACTAAACCCTGCAGAGGTTTACAAAAAAAAGATGGCTTTTAGGGTTTTACAAGTACATCTATAAATAAATAAGTAAATACAGTTGCTTTGTTTAAGGTTAAAGAAATATATATTTATACATATATATTTTACTTTTCAAAATCAAGAAAACCAACAGACTTTTGCAAAAGGAGAAGAAATTGTTTTCCTTAATTGAATGTCATATGTCTGTGGAAAATGAAGAACTCAACGAAAATCTATGAACGCCTTAAATACTTGAATATTAACATGATTCTAAGGCAGGAATTCTATGCAGGTGTGTTAAAACACACAATTACATAGTTACTTACTAAAATGTTGCAACATTATCTTTTTATTTATTTATTTATTTTTGCTATTGGTTTCTTTCAAAAGTTTGTTTTGCCAAATGTCACAGAGCCACTGAAGGAGCCTCAGAGGCCCTGGAGCCACAAGTTGCACATCTTAGACTTAATGCTCTAAACACTGTTTAAATCTGTCTTCTCGTCTAATTGCGGCACATCTTTTAATCATTTTCTCACCTGGAAATCCAACTCCTGCAGAAAGCACTAAATGTTCTTGAGGGTTTAAGCGCTCCAATGTCCTCTGGGACAGATTTACTAGTTTTTAGTTTATGTGCTGCCCACCTGCTGCACCGGCCTGAATTGCTCTGCTAAAACGGCTCATTATTTTAAACACTTGTACTGCAACTACAACACAGAAATGCAAGTTAAGCATATATGAGATTGTCTTTGTGATTTATGTTGTTGTCCTGTCACCATTATTTTTATAGTTACGTGTATCCGCATTTTCTGTCTCTGTTGTTTAACATGAGTGTTGCTTTAATGCACCAATTACCAATAAACAACAATAAATCCTGATTCTGGTTATGAAGAGACTTGCTGTGACAACAATAGTGTTCAAGCATACTGAGTCATTTGGTTGCATCAACAACTTATTTATTGTTTTTATTTATTTATGTGTACTTTTATTCATATACGTTACAACATTTGCAGCATATTATTATAGATTTTGTTTATTACTGTGGTTCCTGAAGTGAATGTCAGGGTAGAACATTTGCAGGTGGACATTAATTTGCCCACAATACAACAGGCTTATTAAGCCAACAGTTTCAACTCTTCAATATACATGTATTTTTTATGTTGCTCATGTCCTCTTTAGCTTTTATGTTATTTAATTACGTGACGTATCGCACATTAAACTGTCACTGGAAAATAAACACATTTATTAAAATTTTTTATTATTATTATATTTTAGTTCAAGTGTAACCTTATGAACTCATCCTTATGAACTCAATATATGAGTAATATGAGTAATAACCACACACAAACTTAATTAATAAACTTCACTACAACCTGTTTTTATACCAACCTGTCGCTCGTGCATCTCGTTTTCCTCCTCGTTTTCTCGCTCCACATCCTCCTCCTCCTTCTCCTCCTCCTCCTTCCCGGCTCTCCCGGCTCTGACTCCCGGAGCCTCGCCGGTTGACCTCCTCTCCGGCTCTATGCTGATAACGGTGAAGGCAACAGCTCCGCCCCTCTTCTTCTCCTCCTCCTCCCAAAAACGCGCCACGACGAGGAGCTGCAGGGCGAGGAGAACCGGCGGGATCAGCAGCAGCGGGACGAGGCCCGCTCTCGACCGGGACAAAGCACCCATCTCCCGCATGCCTCCTCCGTGGCTGAGACGCTGAACGTCTCCCTGTAATCCAACTTTTCATCCCCCTTCGCCCCCGATTTCCTCCCCTGTTTTTCCCCGGGGCAGATGAGAGAGAAAAGTTCCAGCTGGGTCCTCCTTCGTTCCCCTCCCTTCATCTCCGGCCTTCTCCTCCTCCTCCTTGTCACCCTCAGGGGAAACTTGTGATGACAAGGCGCATTCTTCAGTCAGCGGTGGTCCCCTTCAAAATGCTGTTTTATTTATCTAACTACTGTGGAGTCAACACTTGCCAAATGCAGGCGAGAAAAAATCATTTTCAGTCAGAAAATGAAAAACAGACACACTCACACAGGATTCACATTTAAATGATAAATATTAATTTGTTGAAAAGCATAAATTTTATCTCAGACAGAACTGCCATACAGTAAAGTCCACTGACTGTAGTCACTTATATTCTATTTTCTCAATATTAATATTTGAATAACTATATTTTCTTGCCGGCTTTCTTAAGATTGTTTAAAGTTTTTCTTTATTTACCGATGAAAGTATTTTATATTTTACAAGTAGCTTCACATTGGCCCATTTTTCATTCAACCATATAAGCTCTGCCTAATTTTTAATTTGTATTTCCTGCTATAAATGCTTTGCTCCTGCCATTTTATTTCTTTTTATATTATTGTTTATAGCCTATTCCATAAATATTTCAGTTTATGTTTGAATGATGATGCCTCTCGGGCACTCTGTCACATCTTAATTATATTATTAAGAAATTAATTTAGAAAGTGGCCTAACTGAAGAAAAATATCCATCTTCCTAATTTTATAAGCAAAGATGCCCCATTTTATTCAAGGCAAGAATAAAATGGGGCACATGTCACACATAGAACAGCCTTAATGGAAATATCTAAATGGCTACGGCGCCGTTGAGTTTGCCAGTTCCTTTGTAATCTTCACAATGAACTTTGAGCAGAGTTTCAGCCAATGCGGCTTTGTGATTTTTCTTTGTGTTGAGAAAGGATGAGCTCTTAGCCAGAAAGAGAAAGAGCTCTGGTCAAGAAACTGGATCATCTTTTAGGTTTCAGCAATCTTGTACAAACTCAAAAAAATGTTTTTTTTGTGGCTATTTTCAGTTCTGTGGCATTCTATGTTTATTTGGATTTTATGAAAGAAACCTCCTTAAAATGTAAAAGTATTTTTTAAATTAAGATATCTAATGCTTATCACTCATTGTAACTCTCAAGTTTGATATTTGTATCTTTTTTTTACTAAAACACCAAATATTCATTCAACTGCTTTTTCGCCCACCGTCTCACCTGTTGAATCTTGTTTATTGTGGTTTTAATTTAAGCACTTAAAATAGTTTTTTGTTAGAGTTAGACTGAAGGTCAGCACCACTTAGGAATACTGAGCTCTTGCCAGCTATTTTTCTTCTTTTCACCTTTCTCAACAAACTTCTGTTACTCTGTTGCAAATGCCATCGTTTGCAAAACGTTTATTGGTTGTGAAATTTGTCAAGAGTGATGCATTCGTTCATGTTAACGTTTTTTGCGCAGCATCAGTTCCTTTAAAATTGCTGCCATTAGCCCCGTGTCCTCTCTTTGTTTTGCTGTCTCATAGAAGGTACCCCTGGGTCAGTGCTTCCATATTTGGCAGCAGATGGCTGCACCCACTGATCTTAGTTGTGCTGGAGGTTTCTTCCTGTTCAAAAGGATTGTTTCATTTCCACTATGACCACTTGCTTGCTCAGGATTTAAGAACGCTGCAAAGTTAATGTCTCACTTAGTTGGCAACCTTTCTTGTATTTTTTTAAAAAAAAATTATCACCTGAATGTGACTGCACATGACTGCTTGTATTCAGGTCTGAATTTACAGCAAACTGATTCTTTACAGCTGGATATGAATTAGATCTATTTGTGTTTTCCAGTGCCTTCAGATAACATTCACTGACAACTGGCATTAGGTTTCAGCAAGTTAGGATGTGCGTTCTGAAATAACAACCTTTAATCAGGTATTAAACCTACTTTGCAACATCAAGCCCACATTTCTGTATAAAAACTATTTTTTGTTGGTCTGGTGTAATGTAATCTTAGTGTTGTGTTTTAATTAGCTGTCAGCAGAAAATCATAATAATTAAGAGAAATAATGGCTTAAAAACATCACTCCGTGTGTAATTAATCTTCACGCTTGGTAAACTGAGTTACCGGAATAAACTTCTCTAATTTGTGGAATAAAACAGTATATAAACCAGCCGAACCACCAAAAACCAGTGGAGATTAAAGTAGAGAGTAAAGTGTCCTCAAATGTAAAAATGTTATATTGAAGCCAAATATTGTACAAAGAGCACCATGTGGATTAGCTTCAGGGTACAGATGGATTATAGTTACCAGGGACTTTACCAGCTATTTAAATGCAGATAAAGTGTCAATGTTTTATGCAAACACAGAAGAACATAAAAGCGAGAAAGAAAGAGCAGATGCCCCCTTCTCGCCGCCCCCCAGCCGTTCTGTCTGTCATGTCGCGTTGTTGACAGAACGTGTCCCCCCCTCTGCCATACAGTGGAATGTCACAGCAAACACGTTTCCTCCGGCCACGTCTGAGTCTATTTAATCAGCCTGTTGACAAACTGTACACAATCTGCGGCCCGTAAACTTCCCCCATCTGCTTTCACTCTCCGTCACTCTGCGCGTCCGTCTGGCACACGCGTCCACACAAGCTGTGGATTTACAATATTTCTGTCCATCAGCGAGTTACCTTCTAAACATGGCCACCCCTTTTTGATTGACCCTTTTTTTTTTTTTTTTTTTTTACAGTTTCTGCGTCAACTCTTACAGCTGGGATTAGGATTAGAAATGTTAAAGTAAAAGCTCTGTGTATTTCTCTTTCCTTTGCATTTAAACCCTCTTCTGCATTTTGGGTTTCTTTTTTTTTGTGCTCAGTCTGGTTTCTTTCCAGCTACCAGCACATCCCGCATTACTCTCCTCATCACTCATTCCTCTCCTCCCCTCGTTTTTTTTTTTTTTTTTTTACTCCCCGTCGAATCGTGTCCTTGTTTGAACTCCTTCCCTCACAGTTGCAGGCAAAGCCCGGCGCTTACAAAGGCTCTCAAATCACACGCAAAACACCTCCTCTTGTCTGCTGAAGAAACTGCACGAGACAGACAAGCTTACCAATGGCAAGAACGTAATGTGTATTTAAATATTTTGCACCTCAGATACATACATGATATGTAACAGACAGATATACAATTTTCTTTTCTTTTTTTTGTTGAAGCACAAAAACCACCAAACAACACAAGACCACGAAAAAAAGAAGGGAGAGAGTGAAAGAAAGAAAGAAATGAGGCCCCACCAAGATTTTGTCATCTCTGGAGCCTCAATCCTTTAGACCCCACAGGCACACACACACACACACACACACACACACACACACACACACACACACACACACACACACACACACACACACACACAC
>CAEGAF010092801.1:0-27852 GCA_903067075.1 Micropoecilia bifurca | reverse complement strand
CCATCCATCCATCCATCCATCCATCCATCCATCCATCCATCCATCCATCCATCCATCCATCCATCCATCCATCCATCTTAAATCATTAAACCTTTTCATTCAGACTAATACTCCCATTTTCTTTTCTGTAATGTTGAGTATCGTCACTCTGTCTGAAACTGCATACATGTTAACCCTGTTTGTTGTAAAAATAAAAGGATTGTTGTTTGTCCCCTCCATACATTTTGTAGCTGCACATAAATGAAATCAATGCAACGTGTCTAAAAGGTTTTAGTGCAATGAGGTAGAAGTTATCGAGCAACATGTGGTAGTGTCTTTATAGAGGCTTTAACCATGCTGCAATCAGGAGGAGACAGTTGTAAAGATTGAAATACAGGGAAGTTCAGTCTTAATTACCTTCACTGTGTCCAGCGGATGTCCTACGACCACACTGGAGGCGCCTGCAGCCAGCAGAAAAACACAAACAGACACAGTGAAAACAGAATGTACCAAGAGACCAAAACAAGAGGTACCTTGTTGCTGAGAGAAAAATACGACCTGGCAACTTCCTGAGAGTTTTGTTACTTCTTAAGACAAAACATGGTCTCTCATCAAAGAGAGAAGAAAGGAGTCTGTTAATTTGCTACATTTAAGTGGTAGTTTTGTGATTAAACATTCAGAGATATGCAGAAAGGTCTGCATAAAGAGTACGCTCTGGTCAGTTGGAGCACGCAAAGTGGATTTATCTCTACTGGGAGTTACAGATAAAACAGAGACTGTTAGATGGCAGCACAAAAGGAACTGTTAGCAAACAAACCACTCAACGGCAGAGTTTCCAACCCTGGGACCAAGATAATGACATGTTCTGCTAACCCACTGGTCCCAGCAAACATTTAGGACTCAACATAAAGCTTGTACATTGAGTGTGTGGATTTTCTAAGCTCTGGGCGCAATGACGCTGCTGACATATCTGAATATAAAGCCTTCTTTTATCGCCCTGACGGCTTGGTATGTCAGAAAGTATGAACATGAGGCCCAGCCACACGTGCAGCAAGCTGTTCCTGATGCTGTGGACATGGTCCCACAGAAAAAAACAACATTAAACATATGTTAGTCTCCTGTGGATCTACTCCAGTGTTTTTGTTTTCCTGGAAGAACTAAAAATAACTCAGAAAGATGCAGCGCTGTAGAGAAACAGCAGTCAGTCCAACTGGGGCCCTCATTTTAAGTTTAGCAGTAAAATGGGAAATGTCTTAAATACCAGAACGTTTCATATTTTAGACTCAAGAAAAAGCACTAAGAATGAAATGCTTCCAAAGATAACTCACCACAAAGGTATGTTATTTGCAAAATGTATCAAAACTTAAAGTAAAATTGCAACAAGTTTTGATTAAATAACATTTTTATGATTTGGCTATTAACTCCTTAACTAATAAGTTAACAAAATGACATCCTTAAAATGAAAATGGAGTTTGGAGTTAGTTCTGCAGCCATTATTGTATCTGAAGCATGAAAAACATTAACATGAACAGCTGTATTTTTCATTACTTAAGCTGTTGGGAGTTGATGAGCAATTTTTTTTAAAATCAGCTAAGTCCACGTCTCCAAGAGTTTGTGCAATCAGAAAATCCAGAGGAGCTGCAGAAAATTGTAATTTGTAATCTTGGCTCAAGATTCTATATTTTTGTTCTCTACTTGATATGAAAGAAAGATGTGAAATTTATCAGAGGAAGCCAAACATCCATGCTTTTCTCAGTAAATCTTTTTCTTTTCGGCCTTTTTCAATGAGATTCAGTGTCAGTAACAAGCCATATAATTCACTCAAAGAAAGAAATCTAATATAATAAATCGATAAATTAAGTAGCGCTGAGTTGAATTACAGATTAAATATGTACTGGAGGGAGGAAATACTTGAGATTTGCCAAGTGTAAGTAATTTCCTTGTGGTATTGTAAATAAAACAGAAACACTTTTTATAATTTTTGCCACAATACAGAAACAACCAAACTGAACATCAAGATATTTTTGCAGATTATTGATTTAATTGTATTTAAACCTATTTACTTTTTGTCTCCACATTTCTGCAACATAAAAATGTTTTAGTCTGTTTTTTAGAAGGCCTATACAAATTAATATGAATATGACAACACTTTTTTTAATTGATTAAAAATAATCGACTTAACTTTATGATTGCATAAAGCTTTATTTTACATGATTTGCAAAACAAATACGTTCTGTTTACTGGACAAACAACCACTTGATTCCAGATCCAGACCTACTTTTTTATTTGAGTTACGCAATGTATGAGAGTAAGCAGTAGGGCCCCCTACTGGCCACATCGTTCACTGCAAGCATTTGACTAAAAGCGGATTTCAGAGCAACAGGAACAATTTGTACGTAACGAGTAACGCACAGTCAAAAAATCATTTATAGGAGCAAAAATGAAACATTTTACAACTTTATTTAATTTTTGGTAATAAAAAGAGGGAAAGAGAGAGAGCTTTTTCACCAGTGTGGTGAAAACGGAGGAGGAATAGACCCCCCTTTGTTTTTACAGGATGTGGATGCAGTAGTTTTCCATCTTAAAAGTTGCTGCTGGACATTAACGGGAGATTGTGCAGGTGCCTGAAGCAGGTTGTCTCACCTCTTAAATGTAATGTAGCAAAATAAGTCATGGTTATAGAAGGGAAAATATTAGAAAATAATTCCCTTCATCATTTTCCTCCACTGAACAGCGCGTTTCTGACCCAACACCATAAGCAGGAAGAGTTTATTTCTCACCGCCGATCCATCCTGCGACGAAATCATCCAGACGAAAATTCTTTGAGGTCATTTTTTAAACTCAGAAATTTAATTCAGCTCATCGGTCCAGCGCATCAAAACTCCGCCAGAAACCCTCAGTATCTGCGGAAACAGGCGAGCATCGCTTCTTATCAGAAACCAACCGACTTCACTCCTTTCTGGGATAACAAAACTATATTTTAGGCGCTGTCTGAATTAATAAAGACAGAGGGACGCAGCGCTACGCAGCCAACCAATCAGGATTAAGTGTGGGTGTGCGGCGCTGTTCCAATGGCCAATAAGGGGCGGGGTTTAGAAGCCGAGCAGCCAATAGGAAGGTCTTCATGGTAATGAGCCATGAGGAGGCAATAGCAGAAAACCAGAATCGTATTTCTGTGAATAAAGATGGATTTTGAAGTTCATCTTGGAGATACGGATCTTTTTGGCTTAACTAATCTGAAAGAACCGGTTCTTTCAGCTCCCAAACCATTTTTTTTAACGTAACATAATATTCAAAATTCAAACAAACAGAATAGGAAAATTGTTTTTTGTATTTACAGTGTTTTTATTATGAAATAAATACGATAAAATGTAAGAATGAACAGTTGAATGAACTGTTTAAAATGTTTTTTTTTAAACTATAAAGATCTGGAGACAACCTGTGTCTCACAGGACTTTGTATCTTGAATATATAGTTATATATAGTTAATTAATAATTGCATAGAAACATACAAAATAATGAAAAATAGGGAATATACTTAAAATTTTAAATCAAATGTCATCTTTACTTGACAAGCAGATACATACCCAGAAATAGACAATAAAACTATTCTAGCTTTATATTACAGTTAAATTCAGTTTAGTAAAAAGTTGTTTATTATTGGAAGCATCACGTATACATCAAAATACAAAACTCTTGTTTTGAGGTTTTCATAATTGGTAAAGCTTCTTTCCTTTTGTGCCTACATAACACAAAAATATTCGGTATTTCACAAGCACCATTTACTGTTCATATCAGTGCTTCAGCACACAGAGTCTGACACAGAACCAATATCAGCTGTAAGCTATAATCCAGGCTACTGTCTGGTCTCTGACACACTGAATATTTATACAGGAACCAATGAAATGTGTTCCAGCCTTTCAGATGCTTCTTGTAAGCGAGAAGAACCAGCCGAGTAAAAATAAATCTGTTCTCGGGTCACTTCCTGGAGCTGAGGGAAGCAGCAGGAAGCCAACCTAATATTTAAACCAATGAACCTGCAGAAAACTCACACAGCCATGGGAACAGACTGAAACCAACCCACATTGAAGTTCAAACTCTCACTAAGACGGGACATAACTGCTCATACAGGCAAAGAGGTTCTGATCTGAGACCTTATGCTTTTGCTTTCCAGCTATCACACAGACAGGATTTGTATTGGTTTCTTCAGCTATTAAGTGGAAAGTCTGACTCCTGTGTTGTTTTATACTTTTAAAAATAAAAAATAATTTCAACATTCACTTTTATTCTTAGAAATTCACTTTACACCTATAAACCTTCTTTAGCTTCCAGAAAGGGAACACAGGTATCAGCTACATTCATTCCTGAGGAATTTAACTAAAATCAGGAACAGTCTGACCCAAAGCAGTGCTGAAGAACTACTCCCTGACCCAAAGTAATGAACCACTCCACACATTCAGAACATCCAGACTGGACTCTGCTTCCCAGAATTTCACCGCTGAAGGCAGAGTTTGTAGTTTTGAAGCTTCTCTGCTAAAACTCTCTATGCAAGCTAATCTTGATTAATGTCCCAGATGGCACCCCGTAGCTCTTTGTCTGTTTTTACAACAAAAACAAAGACAATCACAATCAATAAATCTCTTATTTTTTTGACTCCTGTTCTTTGGAAGCACTTTAAAATGAATATCTACCTGGAGTACCTATAAATAAATAGTATCCAGGTTGAATTTATTACAAATTAAGACATAAATATTGTCCAGACATTTCTTTACCAGTTGAATAATTCTTAAAAACAAAAAGTTGCTGCCTGGTTTTACTGAAACTATACTTAAATACCATGTGCCACTTTCTAGTGGCACATGGTATTTAAAGGGTTAACTGGTCTGTATAGTCTCTATAAAATATCTGACGTTAATGTTTAAGATAACCACTGAAGAACACTCTCAGCACACAAATCCCAGCACAGAGATGAGGCTGGGATAGCAAAACCTTCCAAAGAATAACCAGCAATAAACAAAACGTATCTGTTTTTACTCAGGGCTTTTAATTCTCCTATCCAAAGGCAGGACTAATACGTTTCCAGGCAACTTATAGGAAGCTATGTGATTTAAAATGTATTTTTCCAGTAACTTGCTTTAGTTGTGTCTCCTGTTGTAAAAACCCTCAAATAATTTATTATGTTAATCAGTTTATGTAAACTTTTTGTTTCAACTTTACGTAGCAAAAATGACAACACATGTCACAATAACCAAGAAATGAAATTACAATTGACTTGAAGCGACGTAATGTTTGTCGTGTTCTACTGTAACAAGTGGAGCTGTTTTTGTGTGAGGTACTTTCAGAGAATTGACAAATAAGAAGCCCCTGTTCACATGTCTGACGTTAAGGACAAGACTTTCAGAAGACTGAACAACTTTGAGTTGTTTCAAAAAGTAAAAGAAAGTGACTGCATGAGTTTGGTTCAGAAAGTTGCATCTGAATGAACCAAATGACCCTCAGAATGATGAAAGTAGAGATGTTTGTCCTCAAGATGTTATGAGGGAAAAACGAAGCTTTATGTTCACAATCCTGCAAGCCCACCAAGCATGGTGGTGATGATTTCGTCTTATTTTTCAGCCTCAGAAACCAAACTCATTCCAGGCACTGAGTCCACCACGAATAACCCGAGATACCAAAATATTCTGGTGTCAACAACAAACAACAACAAACACAGAATCCTACCAAGTATAGTTTGTAGGACAAGTACCTTAATATCAAGATGTAAATAATTCCTTATATTGATGGAAAAAGTCTTAGTTCCAATGGCTCTTCATTTTACTAAATACAAGACATTTTCCCCCTGTTATAAGTTAATTAATCTGCCAGTGGATCTAATACTTTTTCATCAATATTAAGTAAATTATTGACTTAAAACAAAGCTTCTATTTCTTGCTTAAAAGTTAATTGTAAGTTAGTCTTGTCTTTTGTCAAGTGTACTAAGATATTTTCACTACAAACTAGACAAACATAATTGGTAAGATTTAGTATTCTTGCATTTTTTATATATATATTTGATTAATTTTCTTTCTTATTGCTAATTTGGTTAATATCATTTCCTTATTTCTCTGACCTTCCGAGTATTTACTCTAAATTAAAACTTAAATAAATTCAAACATTGGTTATTTAGGAGACGATCAACTATTTCCAATACCGTCAACTTAATACAATAATAGATGATTGAATCACAAATGATTGAGTCCATTATTATAGGAAGGTGAAAACATGGCAGTTGGACTAATGGAGAGACCCAACAGTAAGTGTAGTTTGTCAGCTACTCTAAATAATCTTGGGCAAAATGTTTCACATGATTAAATATTTTACATGCTTATCACATGATACAAGGTAAATCTTTAACCAAACTATTTATTCCTGCTGTAAATGAGATTTATAGCATCTAAGACAAGCTGTCCAACATAAAGCTGGCAGAAAGTTGTAAAAATATAGGAAAAGTTTTTCCTATATTTCACCTGAAAATCATTTCAGGTGAAATCCTGAAATGATTTTCGTCTCTACTGCAGGAATGTTTTCAATTTTTGTGTCTTCCTCCTCCCATTAAACTGGATTATTAAGTTTAAAAGCCAGTTGTAGTTCAGAGAAAAGAATACAGATTAGATAAAACATATTATCAAAGAGTTTATCCAGCAGTCAACCTATCAGTTTACTTTAGTTTTCTAATCTCCACTAAATATTAACTCATCAATAAAATAAACCGACTTCTATTGTCTCAGATGACTTTTATTCTTTAGTTTTACGTTACATCATTTCATAATGCACATAATTAGTTTCATAATTCAACACTTTTGTTCATTTTACTCAGCTGAGAAGCACAGAGATTTTGTTTCTGTGTGAGTGTAACTGATGCGTCTCATGTTTCCTCAGTGTCACCTTTCACAGAGCTGCTCCTGATTATTGACCCGGGTCAATAAGGTCAGAACCAACCAGCAGCTGAACCCAGCAGTCCAATCACATGCAGAGTTTATTTCTGCCGTTAGACACGCTAAAACCATGACAACCATCAATTTAACTCACATGAGGTTTAACTTCTCAAAACAAAATTTTATTCATAATTTGTAAAAATTAAGCTGAACTTGGTAGAATAAGCCTCACCTCGTTCATTATTTAGATTTAGCAAACATCTGGTTTTTGTATCAAAATAAGAGAAATTATATTGTATATGGACTTAGATTTTAAATGTACTCTCTGAGGTTCTGATTTCATAATTGTTTGAGAAATCTTAATTTTTTTTCTCTTTTTTTTCATGCGTATTTGTGGATAATAGATTTCACAGGGCTGTCTTTTGTTATTGTTCATTATTCATTAGTTTCTGCTTTGTATAAATGTTCTTTATTTAACCTGTATTTATTTTGGAGTCTGGGGACTCGTTTGTGGGTTAAAATCTCTTAAAATCTGATGTCCATTCATCCTTTGGTACAATATCTATACTTCTAAAAATCAATTAAAAAGAAAAATGTAAAGCAAAGAACATTTGTGTAGCTGAGATTTTAAGGTTTGTTGGTGTAAATATCGAGCTCAAATCCAGTCACAATCGTTTGTTTTTGGTTACAAACTTTTAATCTGTAAAATTTTGGATAATTTCTTTCGATGGCTCAAATTAAATTTAATGAGATGCAAGAGAAAGCGCTCAGGAATTTTATCCAGTAAATGTAGCATAGACTTTAACGGAAGAGAACTGGGGCCACTGAAAAAACAAACAACAAAATCTCACTTTTTTCTCAAAATTTGACTTTAATCTCAAAATCTCCTCTGAGATTAAAGTTACAATTCTGAGTTTAAAGACAGATTGTGAAATTCTAGTCAGATTTCTCATTTACAGTCACCCTAATTCTCTTTCACACACTTGTGCTCTTCCTACCCCACCTGCTGCTATCAGCTGTTTGTCATTTGATTTCGAAGGTTACATTGAACCAAAAAAGCTGAAGATTCTCACAGTTTGCATGTCATTTTGAATATCACCACTTTCCTAAAACAATGGCCAAAGGGCATGATTTTATTTTTTGGTCAAAATTACTTTTGAAATAAAAACAACAGGCCATTACTTTAGGAAGGTAACGATACTTTGTCAGCACTGCGGTTCAGATTCAGATGACACACATTAACCTGTCAGTCTGATTCCTGCCCAGTTTTATCAACTGAGCCCAAAGTTCAGGTGTTGATGATAACATAAGAACCTGCTAATATCCCAGCAAAACAAGAGCACATGGTTTTCCTCTCTGAACCCTGTTTGGGTCCGACGTGCGGATGTGAGGTGTGTGCAGAATCTGAGTGCTGATTGGTTTCTGATGTGCAGGTGTGACGTACAACAACAGTGCAAGTGAGGTTGAGTTTGTCCTTTCAATAAAACGGGGTCAACAACAAACAGTGGCTGGATCAACGTGCAGAACTGAGTCAGAACGACGCTGTTTAGCTTCATCAATTCAAAAAGTTACACTCAACGGGACGGTGTTAAACTACTTCATGTTTAAGTTTTTAGGTGGCAGCGGATTCAGGAAAATCTGCTGTAGTTCTGTCATGTTTTGGTTAGTTTAACCAGTACAAGCTACATATCTGTAAGGCAAATCAAAGGTCAGGAGAAAACGGCAAACACTTCCTGTAAAAACACATGAGACAGCAAAATATGAGAGTGACAGGTTTTCACCGTGGGTGAGCATCAGAGTGGTTGTGTCACCCATCATGAGCACTTTTCACAATATTATGAATGAGATAATAATAATGTTTAAATGTGGAAGCACCTTGTAAATCAAATCTTTAGAAAATCAACAGGTTAAAGCTGCAGTATGTAACTTTTATTTAAAGGATCGGTGACCTACATCTTCTCCCTGAGCTGCTGTTGCCCTCTGAAGAAACTCACTGCCTCCACCCAAAAACAACCAATCAGAAACAAGGGGAAGGTCTTAGCGCTGTCAATCACTCTTGTGAACACGCTGCATACTTTTTCTTGTGATTCCATCTGTTATAAAACTCTTATTTATACAATTTATTTTAAAATCACAGTTAAAATGTATTAATGCAACACACAGAGTTCATTCATTCATTATTACAGCAGCTTGTTTCTAGGATCTCTCTTCACAGGAGTCAGAAGGACTTGATGTGCTTTCAAGATTAGATTTCAAAATGTGAAATAGAACCTTGGCTAACGTTCAGCAGGATGATTTTTTAAACTACTTTTCTGACAGGAGTGGGATCTGCTTGTTGCATCAGAGGAGAGTTAGTAACAAAAACTCCCTAAATGATGTAGTTCTCCTGTTTTATAACGGTTCTGTACAAAGTGACCGTCATGCTGACTTAAGTATTATAATTATAGCAACACGTATGTTCTGGGGCTGTGATAAGGTGATAAAATGAAGTCATAATGGAAGAAAATCACAGTGACCTGAATCTGCAGCTGCCTGTTTGTTCATGTCAAGAGAACATTTTGTCTGTACTAACAGAGAAACTGTGATCAATGATTTGGGTCAATACTGGAATATTTTTTTCACCCAAGTTCATTGTTTTTAGGATTTTTTAAACGTATTTTTACAGCAAATTTTTAAAAAATGTGAACCCTCTTCAAATATTACCTTTAGGAAAATCTTGAAGTTATTTTCAAAAAACTGTAAATCTTACCAAATATTTTTTAATCTAGTTTTTAAGATATCTCCAAACACTGAAAATGAGACAAAACTAACTTACAGGTTCATTTTTAGCAAGTTATAGAAGCTTATTTCAAGTAAATTATTCCTAATTATTAATAAAAAAATAAGTAGTTCCACTGACAGATTGTTTCACTTAAGAGAATGTGTCGCTGGAACTGCTACTTTTTCATCAACATTAAGGAATTATCTTGCTTAAAAGTTACTTGTAAGTCAGTTTTATTTTATTTCTTGTGTATTAAGATATTTGCAGTAAAACTAGATCAAAAAGAGATTTTGTATTTTTGCAGTGTGGGATTAAATACTAGAAATACTCATTTTTTTTACTATAGTTACTGAATTTTTCAGAATTTTTTCAGATATAAAGCTTTAAAATGTGTTATTTTCATATCAACCAGATACATAAGTTTGTAGCCAGGCTTCCTCTCAGTGCAGAAAGTCTGGCGCTCACGTTTCCACGAATCAACAGTTTGTAGGGTCAAAGGTCGGAATGTTTCTGCGCATTTTATAGAAACTCCCAGAGCTGCATTTAAACGTTGCTGAGCATTTTAAATTCTTCATGCCTCTCATGGGTGGACATGAACTGTTGCTGACACTAGGGGGCAGAATAGGTTCATGTTTAAACACCGGTTTGGAGCATTAATTACCGTCCTGTCCTGCTTTTTCAATGTCACACTTTCAATTATGGACGACCTTTCATTGCCTTGCACGGCAGCATTCGTGTATTTCGATGGAATTCCTAAAGCAGCTCCGGTAAATATATGTGACCTCAGAGCAGACGCTCAAAAATGAGGAATTACTTGGAGGCTGATGGAGCCCTTAACGAAACACAAAGGCTATTCAAAAGGTCTCGGCTGCCTCTTTTTGGAGCTTTAAGCTGCCTGTAACTTAACTGGGGACAGAATGAGTAAATAATTCAAGATATATGATCATATAGTTTTAAAATTATGATTTTTATTTGTATTTTTGTTTGCACTTAGCAAAACAAAACAGAAAAGCACTTTAAAAACGATCCAATATTTAAACAGTTCAGTTTTTTTTAATCCTCAGCACAAAATATGCTATGAACACACAAAGGTGGCTCATGGTATTCCAAGTGATTCTTTTGTTAGCAGAGAAAATGATTAATCTGTAGAAAAATATTTAATTTAAGCATATTAATCAGCAGAGGTTTTGAAATTACAACTTATTAGGTTAGTTTGGCAACCCAAACTGACCTAAAAGAGGAAAAGATTAGTCTGATTTAAAGTTGCAGTATGTAACTTTTTTTTTAACAATTATTTTTTTTCATACTTGTTATAAGTGTCATCATGACAATATGGTATGAGACAGATAATCAGTGAAAAAGTAAAGCTCCCCAACCTTAACACCCGTCTCTTGGCTCTGATTGGTTGTTTTGGGTCGGGAGCTGCATTTCCTCAGACGGCCATAGCAGCTCATGGAGAAGGAGATCGATCTGTTCACAGATTATCTGTCTCATAACAAGTTGACAGTTCTAACAAATACTGTACATCATAAACATTTTTTTAAATAAAAGTTAAATACTGCACCATTAATGTCAAACAGAAAGAAAAAGTGTAATGAATTTCTTTTATCTGGGAATGTATATTTCTGGACACCACTGCATTTTCTGTTGCAGTAAAATTTTAGGTTTAATGCATTTGAGTTGGTACAAAAACATCACTCAGACTAAAACGTTGTGATTTAGTTACACTGACTTCTATGAAAGCTGTAGACACAAAACAACTTCAGAGCCATTGCACTGTATTAAAGAAACACTAGAACTGCATTCGGTTGAGGAGTTAAATCAATTCCACACTAAGCACCTTAAGAAGATTAAGCCACTATTCTTTATGCTGTGCATGCTACGCCATGCAAAGACATATTGAGACATGATGCACCGGCAGAATGCTAATTCATGCTAAAAGCAAGCTAAACGTATGCTCTGCTTTGTGTCTGTAGCTGCACTATTAGATCAGTCACTGGAAACGAACCCAGTCAAGCTGAGAGACTCCGGTGCCAAAATATATCACTGCAGCATATGAATTAACGTTCGTCTCACTCATCAGAGCCATTAGGGCAGAAGTTATGATTTCACATCAATGTCCAGAGCTCAAGGTGCCCACATTGTTTCCCACTTTACAAAATTAGCAGACCGAATTTCTTCTGGAGTGTTTCATTATCATCCATTTGAGGCAAATAAGCAGACGCTGAGCCAATTATGCTGTGAGGCATCTTTCTCAGCTCATCAAAGGAGGAAATTTGAAACATTTTCAATTTTCATTATATGAGAGAAAACGACTTGATGTCTTCACTGCATATATTTTTCCCCCCAGCTGATAATTTTTCTCCAACATTTACAAATTGTATTGGCTTAAATATTAGACTCTGCTTGAGTTGACTCTATTATTTACTGAGATTTGATCCTAATCTTATGATATGTTATATTTCCATGTTCAACATTTCCCCTCACTTTGTTTGGTTTTCTTAGAGTTTCAAAATGACATTTTGCATGTAGGCAGGGAGAAGTTTTTCACACGGAAAGCTTCGGAAAAGAAAATATTCTTTGCTTTCAGTCTGGGCTTTGAATTTGCAATGCTACAATAAATCCTGCAGGTGAGGTGGGAGTGTTTGACAGGAGATTGAGCACACACCGAACCACTGAGAGCATCTGGTGGGAGCACAGAGCTGAAACCAAATATTATTATAAACTGAGAAACACGCAGTTCTGGGGGCTGGCTGGAACAACGATGCAGTTTCAAATAAGCCAGCGCTTTAAGTATTTACGTTTTGGCCACAAATCACCAAGAAAAAGATATGACATTCTTTCCAAAAATCAAATAAACTAATTGCAGATTTACAGGCAAAGCATTGCAAATGCAGAACTAATTCATGTCAGCACAGACCAACTGGTTCACAACAGGCTAGAGCTGTAGCAGGTGACTACTTTAGAAATAGATTATTCTATTTATTTTTCTAATTGGACTAAAAAAAGGCACATTTTGCACAGTTTTCATTTAACCATTTAAGCATTTTTTTATACTTTAGAAATACTTGAAAATATTTACATAAACAAATAGAATTCAATTCCTTCTTTGGTAAATGGACTGAACTTATCTAGCACTTTATCCAATCATTTCTGACCACTCAAAGCACTTTACACTCACAAACACTCACACATTTTGGGGTTAAGTGCCTTGCCCAGGGGCACATTGGCATGTGGCAGGAGGAAGCTGGAATTGAACCTACAACCTTCCAATTGCAAGACGACTACTCTATCCACAGAGCGACTGTGGCCTTTAAATTTAAATGTAAATTATTTTAGTGAACCCTTGATCATTTGTACCAAAGGATGCATCTGCAGCTAAAAAAACCCTCCTAACACCAACATGTGAAATGTCCTACTTAAGTTAACATCCATGCAGCGATGGACTGATCTATTGATTATTTTTGGATGAACCGACTATTAATTGGATAACAAAAGCTGCCTAATATAAGTTTTTTCTTTCCAGAATTTGAAGTTAAAATTATGTCACTTAAGGGATTTTAGGTAGATCATATTTACAGATAAAAAATTGTGTTTTTTTGCAAAATGTAGGTGTTTTTGTACAGTTTCGGCTTAATTTCTGCTCTGACTGTGTTGTTTTTTCAGAAAATATCTGTATTCCTCCGTTAACGATTAATTAATTACTAAACTAGTTGCTGATTTCAGTAATCAATTCATTACCATTAATCATATTAATCATTTCAGCCCTACAACAAACCCACCAACTGCTTACCAAAGACAATGCAGCATCCAGAGAGTGTCAAAAACTGGCCTGGAGTTAAATGAATATATTGATTAGAAATCGACTTCATTTGAAATAATGAAACTCTGGTAAACACAGCAGCGGCATCAGTACCTCCAAGTCACTTAATGAGGTATTCTGATTATTTTACCTGGTGCAGAAGCCGTAACAGTCGCTGTTTACGGGATCTGGGTCTGCAGCTCTGTATTACATTTTATAACTCAGCTCGTCTGCGATCCAAAGGCCGAAGTTGATTATCTGTGAGCCAGTAAACACTCACACCACACGACACACAAATACATTTAAAATGTGTTGTGAGGCTCAGCCATGTGTGTGAAAGCTTAATGATGATATATGTGCAGCTCTCGGCTGGTGGATGCCCAGGTTTGTTCTCCAGCTCATCAGCAGAGAATGTATTCACTTCTCTGATAGTCAGTTTTGTGGAATTAATTGTTTTTATTGACCTTTAGACAGTAATCAGCGCAAACGTTTTTTATTCTGTTTGGATCCTGATGAGAGCAGAGTAATGAGTAAATTTGTGGGGGTTTCCTTTATTTAGAAACTGGAGAGTTTTTGGGCTTCCAGCAGCTGTAAGAGAACCAACAATGTTTTTAGCATTTCACAAAGCAGCTGTACCCCTTGAAATTTCAATCATTTTGTTACATTACAACCACAAACTTCCACACATTTTCCTGTCATTTTACCTGATAGATCAACAGAGTAGTTGACAAATGTATTACGAACAAAAAGCTGAAAAGTGTGGCATCTCCCTAAGAACAAACTTTATTGGAACAATTTTATCTGCATCTCTTTTGGGTTACATCTCTGCCAGGTTTGCAATTCCAGAAACTAAAATTATTCCCCCATCCCATATTTTTGCTAAATAAAATCCCAATTAAACTCACTGACATTTACAGATGTAAACTTGGACAATGTGACAAGGTAGTTGAGGTGTGAATGCTTAAATTTGCAGCCTATAATAGGAGTGGATACATTTTCACAAATATTTTGTCCAATGTTTTCTTTAGGCAGCCACGTGGTTTTTGTGTCAACTGATAGCCATCTTTAAAGCAGACCCATTACGCTTCCTTGAACAGGTTATGGTAGGTTTATGGGTGAAACCAAACATGCTTATAATAGTTTTGCACAAAATCACTCTTAGATCACGAGATTTTAGTCTGGTCAGTTCTACGTATTTATGGCTCCTTTCAGAATGAGCTGTTTCAGGGGCTCTGTCACTTTAAATCCAATTAAGCTACTGCTGGCCATGACACAACTCAACTTTTACACTTGCATGTGGAAATGGCTGCAAACAGATGTGCAATTATACAACCATACATCTTTGAAAAGCAAAAATGGAGCCTCCTGTACAATCAACAAGATTGCAGGAAGTGGTTTCTTAATAAGTCAACAGCAAAATACGTATCTTTTCCAGCAGCCATTGTCTTCCAAATACAGCTGTAAAACCAGCTCACTAAACATGTTGGAGCTCCACTCGGGTTGCTAGGTAACGATGCAACAATCAGGAGGTTTTTGAAATACCTTATTTTCCAGACATCAACAAAAATTTATTTTTTGTCTAAATAGTCAGCTGAAGGTTGTTAAATGGTTGGGTTGTTCTTAGAGGCACCTTAGATGAAAATGTTTTAAAATAATTGTGCAAAATGTGAATTTTGTGTAATAAGCACTTTAAGCAATTTTTGCTACAAAAGCTACAATTCTCTCATTATTCTTTGACCATGTAGACCACAAAGACTTGAGTTATTTTACAGAAGAACAACATAGTCTTAACAAGAGAAAGAAGCATCATCTTATCCAGAGATAAAAATGTCCCTGACTCAAAGTGTGGCATCTTCGGAGAAGATGAACTGTGTGTGTTTGTGTGTGTGTGTTTGAAGTGGCAGTGAATTCGTCCCTTCCAGCTCATGTCAATCCCTTAAACCAGGAGACGGTGTTAGAAAAGAGTCGCCATGGGCAAATCACTGAAAAGCAGAGACGCCTCTGCAGGGTTACGTTAGACAACTGAAGGCGAGATCGCACCCAGACTCGCTCTTTCTTTAGCTCAAACGGAGGCAGAAAGGTTGACTTTGATTTATACAGCTGCACAGAATAATGGCTCCTGGAAAATAGAGCAACATGAAACTTTCCTCATTGTGTTTGGCTGTTTAAAAAGGAGCTGGAACAGTTTTACAGAAACTCAGCAAAATTACATACGTAAGAGTGTGACTGGGTAATCTCTAATCTTTGTCTTGCAGGATTAGCACAAGATCAAAATGTGGAGCAGGAGGCTTCTGGGCAGAAAGGGTTTGTACCAGAGAAGAAACAAATGAGTTTAGCAGGAACCTGCTGAACTTTAATGGAAACTTCTGTTCACCAGTCGACTACGTCCTTGTTCAAACTAACGAGAGCAGAAGTCATGATCATTAGACATCATCTAGTCATCTTTACTGATAAATGTAACATTGTTTATATCATTTGTTACAACAAGGTGAAACATCAGCTGAGCTTAATGGAGCTGAAAGTGGTAAAATCACAGTTTTATTTGTGGTGAAGGTGTGTTTGGACAGGCAGGATCATACAGAAAACTGAAATGGATGAACATACAGAGTTCAGCTGAATACTGAATACACATCCCAGACATACTGCGCGTTTTCTAAATACATGCAAAGAAATTAGCATACATTTGAATTTTTGTGACATTAAAACTGGTTGGTACATAATTCATGCAGTGACATGTCAGGCTCATGGCTGATGAGGAACAGATTCCTTTAATTGAATAATGGTAGATAAATTCTACTAAGTACAACTATGATAGCAAATAAAATGGTTGTAATTCGATAAAATATGGAAAATATCAGGTGTCATGATTATTGGATCTTTGTGTTTTTATTTATTTGTTGATTTGTCACTCTTGGTATTCCATATACAGTCAACTCCTTTGTGTTAATATTGCTAGTGCTGCTGTACTGGAAGCATTTTAATATAATTACATTCTGATCTGAATTGCAGTCTTCCTACAGCATAATGCGACCACCACCATGCTCTTGCTTCCAAGCAGTAGAAAGTTTTTCTGTGGAATTTACAGTTATTGTTATTTTCTAAGATGAATCAATACAATATAATGATAATAAAAATGAATTAATCAGAAAAAATATTATTCAGCTGAGAACCTGGAACACAGATGACCTTTAGAGACATGAATTTCAATAATTCTTCAGCTGCTGCAGTTATTTTCCCCTTTTGTTTAATACACTTTTTTATCAACACAAACAACACAAAATCCTGTCAAGGTCAGGCACTGGAGTGAAAATCACTATAAAGCAGGGAAAGGATGAAAACCCATTACAAAGCCTGAACTATTGATCAAGCCGTTTGAAAAGGTTACGAGGAAATATGGCAGGAAAACAGAAATAAAATGGGGTAATTTTAAACTTTTGTGTAGCAAAAACATTTCTGGATAATCCCAAACAAAAGTTAAACAAAAGTTTGAGCAGATTGACTAGAAGAAAGTTAAAGATTTCAACAATTCTCTGAAAGTTTAAATAAAATTCAGATGTGTAGTCACCTTTTGCATCCTCAGTTGAACCGCCAAACATTTTAAAAACATGATTCCATATTTTGTGGGTTTACTTTTGGGTTGGACTTTTACACCTTTTGCGTCTTTTTCCATAAACTCAGGTCATTTCTGGAAGCAGGGAGCCTCATGTGAGGTCCAGTTTTTCTGTTTTTGGTGATTGTGTGTGACAGGAGGTCTTATGTAAAACAAGTTTATTGCTGCAGCCTCCAAGAGGGGGTTTGAGGGTGAGCATCCTAAATGTGGAGTGACAGAAGTAAAAAAGAAGAGGCTTTCTGTCCTTTGGCATCAGTTCCTGACATGTGTGCTGGCAGAGATTAATGTGTTGACTCTGTGTGGATTAGCCACGAGGCTGGAGAGGAGCCGTTTTATTTAGGATAAAAAAGGGTTAAAGTTTAGTTCAGGTTTTTTCTCGAAGTTTATTGTATATTTATATTTAATGTATGCATGCCTTGAGTGAGTGAGTTAGAGGTGTTAGAGGTGTTAAAATTATTTTATCACTGAATAAAACTTATGTTTGGATCTTAAATAAGACAGAAGAAGAACACTTACTGTTTCAATGAGAACTGAAAATGTGTTCTTAAAAATGTCCTTATACTGAAATTTTCCACTTTATAAAACAATTATCAAAATTAATTTGAAACAGTTTTGAGGATTTTTCACTTGCCAGGAAAATATCTTAAAAGTTTTCAAAATAGAAAGAAATCTACAATGAGGACAAGTCACAAAACAGCTGGTTGCTCACAGAGACTTATATTTTGAAGGAAAGTTAAGTGGAAGGAAAAACATTGGTAGAGAAATGCACTTATATATCACTCTGTGTCCAATGAATCCATACTATACATATGGTTCACCTTTTAAACTGAATTACTGAGATCAATTGTAGTTTTGTGGATATTCTAATTTACTCAGATGTACCAGCACATGAAAAAAATTATAATATTCAAACATATGTGGAGGACTGCTGGTGTCAAACCATTTAGAGTGGCTATAAACATAAACAATGGAGTGAATGCAACTATATACACCTTTTAGTGTGTGCAACAGATAAAACCTTCAAAAAATAATTTGTTTCATTTGCTTTGCTATCGGCATCATTAATCTCCAGTTTATTACCTTTATGCTTAAATTATTTTTTATTACATTTAGTTCTGTGATTCTGCTCCGTTGAGGATGTCTTCTTGGGCATGTATTTAATTTTTGAGAGTAATTTCCTGCCCTACAGATTGTCCTGTATCAGCCTCAAGCTCAGACAACAACTGAAGGTTTCATTCTATTTTTGTTCAACATATTTCTTATCCTGTATTTGTCAGAAAGTCTTTACCTGGAGGAAAATAGAGATTAAAACAACCCTGGACAACAAAGGAAACAATAAAAAACGCCAAACATCCTGGAGCAGAATATTTTCTCCATGTTCATTCATATACTAATCTGTTTTGTAGAAGATGCTCTCAGTCCACTTATCAATAATTCTTAAGCTTTTGTTTTTATTTCCAAAAGGAATATTCAATCAGAAAACTTAAATATTGCTATTTTGCTTCACTCTTCAAGCAACTTTCTTTAAATCTAACAACCATCAGTCTTTCTCCTCAACCTCACCTTTCACCATTTTACTTTCTTTTTGCCTCTTTTTCCTGTCTACCTCCAAACACCTCCTACTTTTTGTTTGCTTCTCCTGCTCTCCACCCATCACTTCCTGTCTTGCTTCTCCCCGTTGCCCTGAAGACCTCCGGGATGAATAATGAATAAAAGAAGCTTCTTTTCTCGGTTCCTCCAGGTAGTCTTGTTTTTGTGTTTGGATGTGTGTGTGTTCTCGTCTGACACCGACACCGAGCCTGTGGACACAGAAAGTTCAGCCTTTGACTTGACACCTGAATAGTAATCAAGAAACAGACATGAGCTTTCCAAATCTACCACTGGTCAGGCTGTCAAAACCTGTGAATGCAGTACGAGAAACGAGTCTGTTGCATGACATGGATGCAACAGACTGTTCTTGTGCACTTCTGTTTGAAAAGTGAGATTTTAAGTCTGATATCCAAGCAGTAATTTAATTGTGTGACGGAATTTAATTTGACAATATCTACCAGGAAATAATGGACCTCACTATCCACACATCCCTGCCATAGCAGGTGAAGCAGAACTCAGTATAAAAGGGACTTACTCCTTGAACAGGCTAGGAAATGTCTGTAAAAATATTTTCATTGCATTTTTTCACAAAATTGTTCTTTTATAATGAGATTATCTAAGGGCCTCTGTCACTTTAAATCCAAATGATCTGCTTCTAGCCACGCCCCACAACTCAATGTGGCTGCAAACAAATGCACAATTTGTGCATTTGTTGTGTGTAAAAACACAACATTTTAAAAAATGTTGTGTAATGTAAAAAATGTGTGTAATAACACACATTTTTAGAAAGCAGACGTGGAGCCTCCTGCATAACAAACAAGAACGGAGCAAGTGGTTTCTGAATGGTAAGTCAACAACAAAACACTTGTCCTTTCCAGCAGCCATTGTACAGAGCATACAGCAGTAAAACCAGCTGACCAAATGTCCTGGAGTGCCGCTTGGGTTGCTAGCTAACGGCGCAATGCCCCTTGAACATGAATGGACAACGGAGGAGTTTTTGAACCGTTTCATTTTCCAGACACCAGAGAATATCAACTTATTGGCTGGGTGTTTTTAAAGCTGCTTTTAGAAGTGGCCAAGACCCAAATGGAAGCATAAAAACGAGGTCAGCACATGAGCATAGTGGTCAGAAATAAACTGAACCATATAAGCGAGCTGCAGATAAGCTGAGCAGCGTGAAGGAAGGTTGTTTGTTCACTGAAAGAGAGCCTTCATCATGGCAGGCCTCTAGATCTTTATTCTACTTATTAACTTCTTTATTTTATCCAAATAGCAGGACAGCATAAAGCTGCAGCACATGGAGCCTTTAGGTTCCACACTAATCTGATCCCCAGAAACAATAACAGGTAGGAACCAAAAAAGCACAAGGTGTTGCACTAAGAATTCAACTATATTTGAAACTTATCTGAAATATACTTGCTGCAAATATAATTGAAATTAAACATATTACCAAGGTTACAGATAACTAGAATGTAAGCAAATGTCTTTTCCCACATCATTTATCTTTGGCATTTAACTCATAATGAATTGCTAAAATATGTTTGAAATTGAGATCTTTTGAGATTTCCACTAAGCAAAGCAAAGTTTTGTTCTTCTTCACAGCTCAGTCACATTAGCTAAAGTGCAACAGAAATAAAATCTGCATTATTTTTGTAGCTCATAAAATCTGGGTGTGGCTCTCTGAGTTCAGGAAACATGTATCAAGTCAACATAAAACCTCCCAGAGCATCTGCTGAGTTACAGTTCCTCTAATCCTGTTCAGCTGATAACACAGAGGAGAGCAGGGCTCCAACACTGTCAGGGTTAAAGGTTTACTGTCCTCTGAGGGGCTTTAAATGTTCCCATCTCTGTCCTGGGAGGCAGCGCAAAACGCTGCGGCTGCCTAAAGGTTCATGTTTTCCAACCATCAGGTTCCCATCAGAGACAAAACTCCAGCACCATGAAGCTTCTGCTTGAAATGTTCATATTTTCCTTTAAAGCAAAATGGATCACGGTAAAAAGGATAAACCTTCAGCTCCTGTAAAAAAGTACCTGGATAAATCTTCCTGTAATTGAATCTTGGCTGTAAAAGAGAAGTATAAACTGTACTTCCTGCTATTTTCATTGAGTAAGAAAATCTAACTCATATAAACACGAGAGATTTTTTTCAGGGAATTTCTTTTCTCTGAGATTCATAAAAATGCACATCTAGTTTAAATTTTAGATTCAACTATTCCCTGAGACACACAGAGAAAGAGAACTAGGCTAAAAACTTTAAATTCCTTGTTTTTTTCATTCTGCTTTTGTTAAATTTATTGCATATTTTACTCCCACAACTGAAAAACATATAGATGAAGTTACTCTTGTTTTTTCCTTCCCTTTACACTTGATGGGATTCTACTTAGATGTAAACTTAAAGAAATTGCTGCATGATGGGTAATGTATTGCAGGTCATTTTTCTCTCAGCCCAGCTAAATAAAACTTGTTTACAGCTATATGTTACACAATCTTTTGAAAAAAGACTCACTGTAATGTTTGATGAATATCTACTAAAGAAAAAAAAACATTTTATTTTCATTTTTAGACTTCAAAACAAAGAAAGACAAACATTTTGAAATAAAGTGGATGGAGCTTTATGCATCTCTGTAGCTGCTCCTTTAGAAAGCTAAATAAAAAAACATTTAAAGGCTTTAAAATCAGACTAAAACTTTGCTCCAAGACCTAATCTGATTTTATTCATTATGTTGAAGTGTTGCACAAGATGTGGTGCAAGTGATTAAATTAGAAATGTAAATCAGAGAAGCTTCACAGAAGCAGCTGATGAGAGACTTCAGACAAACACTCCCATTTTAGAGATGAACTTCATCTTGTTGTCATAGTTGAACAAAACAAACTAGTAATAAACGTATTGAGTTTCAGCAGGAGCTTACCTTCTCCATACTCCTGATAAGCTGCACAAACAACTTCTGAAGTCGCACATTTCATCCGTTTCAAGGTTGATATAATCTGTGAATCAATACGGACTTAAGTCGCCTGAAAAACAAATATGTCACAGTGGACTTAGGTAATGATCAGGGCTGATCGCATGCCATCCCAGGCGAGGACATCATTGTTTTTCTTATATGTGTTGTACCTTTTGTATTCACTTAGCCTCACCTGCACATGTGTGTGTGTGTGTGTGATATGAATACTAAACCAGAGGTTCTTAACCTTTTTTGAGGTACCGAACCCACCAGTTTCATATGTGCTTTCACTGAGCCCTTCTGTAGTGATAAATAAAATATGATTTTTTTCCCCCAAACTCAAGACATAGGGGTGACCCAACTAGAGTTGGGTTACTCAATGATAACTAAGTCTTCTTAAAAGGTAGAGTCTCTGAGAACAGTTCTTCAAAATATAGTCAGTGTTTTCAGCAAAGTTGAGCTGACTGTCCAGGAACGANTTAAAATTTGCCACAGTTTCAACAGGTTGGCCATCGAGAGAAACTGGAACCACTTTAAGGTTTAGATCATTTAATTACCTATACATTCTTAAGAGAATGTAAAAATTTATAATAAGTAATAAAGACTTTGCGGTATTCTGATTTATGTAATGTAATTATATTAGCTGTGTTACCACCCCTCACCACTAGAGGCAGTAGCAACATCGAAAAAATGTGACTAAGAGCAGATTTAGAAGTACACAGAAAGCTACAGAATTTGGTAAAAACTGTGAGCTTTGCTGAAGTAATTAAAGACAAAAGTTCAAATCCATGCTGAGAGTGAAGCTCGTAACTAAATATTCCTCAATGCTCCTGTGGGTCCAGTTTCTGGTCTAAAAGTAATCAGCGCTGGATGGGTTTGAATGGAAATTAATGTGTAAGATTTAATTCAAATGATGAAAGAAAATAAAAAGCAGATGTACTGGATGGGTTTTTTTGCAATGTAATGTATCTTCCATAAAAGTGGAAGGAATAAAAACCACAATAAAATCAAAATCAATTTTAAAATTTTTTTCTGTCTGACTGCTGGTGTTGACGTAAAAATTAGGTCAGAGGTAAAGTTGTGAAGAGTTTGCCTATTAAAAAATATTATATGTTTTGGAAATCCCAAAAGCATTGTTCAATCTATCATCTCAAAATAGAAAGTGTTTATCAGAGAACCACTCACTCTGGAGGAGCTGCAGAGATCCATAACTCATGTAGGAGAATCTGTTGACTGGATAACTTAGCTTAGCACCATAAAATATATTTTTTATGGAAGACAGCAAGAAGAAATCTCTTGTAGAAGGAAAGCCATAAGAAGTCCCATTTGTCATCACCAACCACACAGGGGAGTAAACAAGTGAAATTATAATTCCCTGAACAGCAGCTGAATCAGATTAAAAAGGGAATTAAAAATGAATGATTGAACTGTAATGTTTGCACCAACTTCCTCTAGAAGTGAAAGTCTCTAATTTTACTCTGGATGTAAAATGATTCTTTTCAAAAGCCAAGAAAGAAAACTTGTGGCATAACTAAACTTTATGCCAGAACCAGAACCAAACACAGAGAGCAACATTCAGCTTCTATTCACCACAAATCAAGACTAAAAGCCCAGCTGTACAGAATCGATTTTATACCATGATAAATGAAACACAAACCTACATTTTGATATTTAAATGATGACAATCAGCAAAATATAATGTCCCAATTGTTGATTTTAGTGTTTTTATGATGTAAAGCACTTTGCAGCAACAAAAACCTTGTTGCTGAAATGTTTTATACAAATAACACAGATTGATTGGCTCCAAGTAGGTATCAGTCTTCAGCACAAAGCAGGTAAGAAGCTACAAACAAAAAACATGCTAGTGGCCAAAACTGTTCTCATGTAGAGATCCAAGGCCAGTGTGTGTTTATCAGTTTTCTCAACATCTTGTATCGTTTTGATTACCTGCTGAGTTTCCTCGTGTTGTTTGCCATCACAGCGTGAAAGGAGGAACAAGTGTGAAGACTGAAAGGCTCAAACGGGGATGTTTCATACTGAACAGCAGCGTTTACCCATCTGCTTAGCAAAAGATGCATCTGGTTGATCTTTTTTTCTCTTTAAAGACCTTATTGACACCTGAAATAGTTGTAAAATGCAAACTGTTACCAAGGTAGCAGATGCGTAGAAAAATCAACGTTCAACAACAAGAGCATAAAACTGGAAATTTTGACCTGAAAAATGATGAAACATAGTTTTATTAAGTTATCTGAACGACTATCTTTGTTTTATTTTTCCTTCTGCCCCTGGCAACAAGCTGGAATCACGTTCCGTCTCCATTCCCTCCTCAGTCCTTCCCAGATGGCACATGAGCTGAAGTAATTAGCATAATTTCAACTTGCAGGGGTTTTATGGAACAAGCATCTTAAAAATATCTGTGGGAGGTTGGTGATTTGATTTTGGGCAGATTTAAACACATGCAGGTCAATAAATCTAGTCAGTCATCTGGACACTGAAGTGATTAACTGCTGAAGGAGATGGGAAGTCTTCTCAGAGCTCGGTAGGTTTTGGGAAAATAATGCAGAATAAATCCTAATTTTACCTGCAGACAAGTTTCTTCTAACTCTAACATCCTGTAGAGGTATGTGCTACATCTGTGCAGAAAAAGCCTCTGACTGAAGACATGCTAGTATTGTATGAGAATTGGATAAAGCGAATGCTCAGGGTTGCCCATAATCTTCATCATGTCTTCACAGATCAGAAAAAAATGAAAATGTAAGCATTCTTAGAAGCAGAAACCTCTTAAAGTCTTCCAAGATAAAGTGAGTTACATGAATCTACATCATAAAGAGACGCTAAAGTGTTAGTATTTCAATTTAAAGAAATCAAAGAATGTCAGTTGTCTTACTGTTTTACTTTAAGATGAATTTAGATCATATTCATAAAAATGTGACGTAACAAGATCCTTTTCGTATTTGAATTTAACGCTATGACAGTTTCTGACTTCAGGACTGGTGAAAAAAGCATTTCATGATTTTCATTTCATCTGTTTGTGCTATGAAAGGGCAAGTGCTGACTCAATAACTAATCAGACAAAAATAATACGTGAAAAGCAGCTCATACATCCACAGGCTTTTAAATCATTAGTGGGAAATAAGCCACCCTGAGGAATCTTCTGGATTCTTCATGAAACAGTCACATTTTCTAATGAACTCATCAATTTAAAGTTTAAATGTTGAGACTTTTTTGCACGAGAGAAATAGAGGAAATACTGGTGCCAGTATTTAATATCTATTTTAACTCTAGTTAATTATGATTTTTCTACAATACTGTTTCAATCTACAACTGTGGATCTGTAAGAGTTTTTCAATTTTATTTTTAGAAAATGGCTTCATTTTTGGGAAGAGGATTAGATCCACTGACAAAAGAAAAACAAAAAAAAACATCTCACTTATTTTTTTCAGGATTCTGATGCCTGATCTCAGAAGATTGAAATCAGAATTCAGAAAAAATAAAATAAAATAAAATAAAATTTTTAGAAAAAAGTCTGAATTCTGTGAGGAAAAGTCTGATTTTTTTATCCGTGGCCCTAATCCTCTTCTGTATTTTTTTAAAGATAAAATGTGTGATACTTTTTAAAATACATTAAATAAATCCCAATAAATGTAATACCAACTTTTTTGTAGGTAAATCGATGTCTTTATTTTGTGAACTTTAAAAATCTGAATAAATAATTTAAAAAAGGAAGAATAAGTAATCTCCAACAAAGTAAAATTGCAAACAAAGGGCATGAAAAGTTAATTTTGAGGTTAAATGTCATATCATTTGCGAATTCATTGTGCTTTTAAAATCATAAAGGCCTCTGATCACAAACAGCTGCAGGCATAAAGTGACATTTTTTATCCTTTCAGCTGTTATCAGATTTAATAAAAGGAGATTTGTTCGTCTCTGGTTCTCGTAGAGCTTCTGATTTGAAGATGTGTCTGGTTTACTTACTCTGGCCGGTTTCTGAGCATGTGAATGAAAAAATTTCAGTTTTTTTCTTCTACTTGCGATGGTGAAGAAAATGGATATAGTAATTATTCCTAATGATGCTTCTGTTCTTTTACAGCACGAAGAAACAGTTATTCAGTGTTTCAAAGATGAACTAAGACATTCCTGGTTGGAGTTCATCAGTATGTTAACAACATGTCAACAAACTAATACTTCACAGATTTGTGTTGCTACACGTTTCTGACCTGCTGGCTTCAACACGTCTTATCACGAAGAGTGAGACATCAGAGTCTTGAAGCATATAAAATAACAAGCTGACTGACTCATAACTAAGATATTTCTGACTTTTAAAGGTCAGAATTAGTTTTCTCTAATCCTCGCTGGGTACCAAGCTCTGAAATAACCTCAGCTTCACTCGATTCTTGCTCTCCACTAGGAGGAATGGAAACATTTACAGCTCTTGAGTTACATTAGAAACATGGTCTTGTCTGTGCTCAGTTTAATTGGAGCTGCTGGTCGACCTTGAGGAGGCCAGGTTGTCTCCGCGCTCGCTGCTCCTGCAGACAGATTTGAGGGATGAAAAGCTGAAAAGCTCCTGTTTGCTGAGAGCAGACGTCAGGAAACAATAAGAATAGGTTATCTGTGGCTGTTGCTGGCTCTGAGGAGCGGGTTGTAGCTGCTTTAGCAAACATTAAAATCCTCGTTGGCATTTGGCTAGTTTGCTCTTGGAAGAAGCTCCAATCTTGTTTTGAGGAAGTTGCAAAATGCCCTTGGATGCTGCAGGCCTGTAAGTATCAGCAGAGACAATGGAAAACAATCAGTCACTCGGGACCCGCTTTAGAAAACAAGCGGAGACTAATTAGTTTTGTAAAAGCAAGTCTTCATGTACTTACAGAGGCTTTTTGCAAGCGGCGCTAATCTCTGAGGAGAGGGTCTTAAGTCTCTTTGAGTCTGCGCTTCTACTTCTACCATCTTACATTAAAATGGAGGGTTTGTCCTTAAACTTTTGTGACTCTTTGCTGTTTAATTTCCTTTTAGTTAATCCCCCTCTTTACATTATCCTGGACACTGGATACAAACTGTATCACCATCGGATGAAATAAACTGCTTGAGAAACTGGCTCCATGTTGTATCAGTTCCTGACTTTCTCCCATTTTAGTTAGCATCATCGCAGCTCCACACAAGTCTTCCTAGGCCTGGGATTAATTTGGATACATGGAGAATATCGATAAATACAACATGTTAGACAATGTTTAACATGTCTAACATACTGGGCTCAAATAAGCTGCTAGATGCAGTTAGTCAGCATGGTGTGCAGCGCTGCTCACTGCCTTGTCACCATCATGTGGGTGGAAACTTATGAGTCAAGCTTTTGTATTGCACAGTAGCCAGATAAAGAAAAAGTTAAAACAGGTGAGCAAATAGAATATAATACACTGCGATGTTATTCAGTTACATAAATAACTAAACATTCTTGATGGAATCAATCAAGTAATGCCCATCGGACTATGCAGTTTATATTTAATTTTTCAGAAAAATGTAACATTTGTACATTTGTGAAAATCACATAAATGGTGAAGACTTGTATTTCCTGAGGGCAGCGTGAATCATGTTAGAGCCGATTAGACATCTGTCTGTCAGACAGGACGCAGGGCACGCAGCCTCTTTAAGGCTCCGTCTCAAAGGTCAGAGAGTTCAGTGATGTGATCGCTCTGACAGGCCTTCAAATGATGTCACTTCTTCAGCTGTTACTGACACTTTATCGCAGAAACCGTCTTTGGAGCGTGACGACTCAATCAGCTATATAATCGCGGTTTGTCAGAAAGTCTTCGTTGAACTTTCACCATAAACCTTTGCTGTGTTGCCTTTTCAGCCACTTTTGAATTTTGCCAAGTCTTTCTCAGTTAGTTGCATAATTATCAACTGATTATTAACTGATAAGACCCTTTATGATGGACACAAACTTTGAATCTGGCGTTCCCTCGCCCGGACGCGGGTCACCGGGGCCCCACTCTGGAGCCAGGCCTGGAGGTGGGGCACGATGGCGAGCGCCTGGTGGCCGGGCTTTTAACCACGGAGCCCGGCCGGGCTCAGCCCGAAGAGGAAACGTGGATTCCCCTTCCAACGGGCTCACCACCTGTTGGAGGGGCCAAAGGGGTCGGGTGCAATGTGCCATGGGCGGCGGTCGAGGGAGGGGACCCTGGCGGCCTGATCCTCGGTTGCAGAAGCTGGCTCTCGGGACGTGGAATGTCACCTCTCTGGTGGGGAAGGAGCCGGAGCTA